>CM031242.1:170954644-170974644 GCA_018340775.1 Taxus wallichiana var. yunnanensis | reverse complement strand
CGATCTGGAGATTCCTCTCTCATTTTCACAAGTCCCACACTTGGAGAGAGGTTTCCATGTTGTGCAATCACACTGGATGCCTAAAACATCAATTCAGAACCTTGATTTGCATCCAAGGGTGTTGCTGATTTGCAACAACAACAGTTTTGGCACACCCGGTGGGACCTTAGAGGTCTCACTTTTTATGGAGCAAAGTTGATGTGCATCTACCGCTATTTTCTTGCTTGAAAAGAGCTATAATTTGCATATCCTGGTGACTCCAGGGAAGAATCAAATGGTTTCAGCAAAGTGCAGGCACGAAAACTCATGAGAAGAATCACCACAAGGTCGGGAGAGCTGGAGAAGAAGAGGTCCTGTTTGAATATCTGCAGATTATCTCCAAGAGTAAGGAAAAGTGGGAGGAGAATCCAATGGTCTCCATCTCCACCAAACAGAACTCTCTCAACTCCTCCACCACTGGTAGGCCTTTCATTCAATCAACAAGGGTTCTAAGACCAATTAGAATGGCACAAAACAACCCCTATGTCAACTTCACAGCAACAGCCCACTTGCCCCCAATGCACAACATCCAATTCCAATTGCAGCCTTGAAGAACATTCCCTACTTCACTGGAAAAAATCAGACTACTCCAGGTGATCATGTTAAAGACATTGCCAATCTTTGTGCAATTCATGAAATCAATGAGATGCAAGTGGCTATCAAATTGTTGGCATCTTCATTCAAGGGGAAAGCATTGCAATGGTTTAGAAGCCTTGGAGCTGGTTCTATCACAAATTGGAATCAGCTATGTATAGCACTTCATGAGCAATTTGGAGAGAAGGGAGACAACTTGTCTCTTTTGGAGCAGCTGACAACCATCAAGAGAGCTCCCAATGAGCAGCTGACTAATTTCAACTTCAGATTTCAAAAGACTTGGGAGAGAATTCTAGTGGCAGTCAGGCCAACAGCAGAAGGTGCTTTTCTCTACTATCTCAAAGCTCTAAATTCTGATATTTCTATGTTGATTCAGTCCATGGGAGGCATAACTATCCCTATGGCTTATAGCATTGCCATTAGGGCTGAAAATTGTTTGATCCAAGCTGGAAAACTAGCCCCTAGACCTCCCATGCCATTGTTTCCAAGTTTAGAGAGTCCAAATACCAATCAAGCACCTAATTTGGCTCCTTCCCCATTCTTAGAAATCAGAGTTCAAATCAAGCTTCTACTTCATCTCCAAGTGCCCCAAATGAGCTTCAAGAAGTCATGAAGCAATTGCAAAACCTAGGCAATGAGCTAGTCACTCTCAAGAGGTAGCAAGCCCAAGGTTTTAGACCTTCTTACCAGCCCCAAGCTCAAATTAACAGTAACCACAAAGACCTCCTAATCCAGCTCTGCAAATATGAATCAAACAAGGCCTCCTGCCAATAGACCATTTCAGCCCTACAATCCAAATGCCATATCTGCCTCTAAGGCATTGGTGCCAACACAAAACAACATTGCTCAGGAGTATGACTGGTGTTTTCCATGCAATGAACCTCATAACCAATCCATGTGCTTCAATGGTGCTTTGAATCAAGCATTAATGGTGACAACTACTGGTGTGGAGGGTGAGGGAAGTCAAGGAAACAACCAACAACAAGAAACATTCCAACAGCAATCAGCTCCAAATGACACCACGTTGGTAAATTGGCAAGCAGAGGATTTTTGTGGCATGAATCAAACGGTCTCTCAAGGTGTTGCAGCCAACACAAGGTCAAAAAGAAGGAATTTGGGTGAAGAACAGCCATTAGCTCCAACCAATCCACAACCTTCCATGGCTCCACAAATGGTTGGCAAGCAAAATCCAATTTCAAATGTACAAAGGTAGCCAAGAACAGCTCCTAGAACAACTCAAATACCGGTTATTGCTGCCCACGTGCAAGGAGTGAATGTACAAGCAAAGGGAAAGCAAAGAGATCCTTCATCACCATTCAGTATCATTGATCAGATGAAGAAGACAAATGTTAATATATCAATGTGGGAATCCCTATCTATCTGTGCCAAAGAGACTTGTTACAAGCTGCCATGAATGACTGGCCAACTTCGAATCAGCAAGTTCAGATGCAAGAGAAAGTGCTCACAAATGCTGCCCATCTTGAGGGAAATCATGGAGGACAGCAAGGTAAAATGTTGAAGCCCCCTCCTTTCTATGTTTCATTAATCATTGGAAATCAGTTAGTGCACAATTGCATGATAGATTCCGGGGTAAGTAGCTCAGTGATGCCTAAACAAATAGCTGATCAGCTAGGGCTCCAAAGATGAAACCATATCCAAAGGGATAGTGCGGTTGGATGGGACAGCAAGAATAACAGTTGGGGTGATTAGAAACTTGAGTCTTACCTTGCATGCATGTCCAAATGTTGTTGTTTTACAAGATGTATCAGTCATAGACCTTCCACCACTCTTTGCCCTTTGCTTGTCAAGGGACTTCACAACCAAGATTGGAGGATATTTGTTTGCTGATTGGTCACACATGCTGTTCAGAACGAGGTATGGAACTAAGGCTACAATTAGGTTTGAACCTATTGCAAACTTCCACAAAGTGAGCCTTACACTCCAAGTCGATCAACCTAATTGTTTAGCATTTGATCAAGAAGACCACCAAAGCACCAATGAAGCCGACACCAAGGTTGGGAGCATCCCGGATTTAACTCTTGATGAATGGGCAAACAAGGTACATGCTTTTAATCCTTATCAAGAAGTAGAAGAATCGAGCTAGGGGTCTATTGTATATATGAAGAAAATCAGCCTATTCCTAACATCACCAAGCCAAACCACAAGGATGACAATGTGGTATGGCAACTGTTTTTTGATGGATCAAGAAGTAGACAAGGTGCAAGAGGTGGAGCCATGCTTGTTTCACCTCAAGGAGTAAGGTACTATTCAGCTTTTAGATTTCAGTTTGCATGCTCCAATAACACTGCTGAATATGAAGCCTTAGTGCAAGGGATGCATTGGGCAATCAAGTAGAAAATAAAGAGCTTGCAAGTTTTTGGTGACAGTGAATTGATTGTAAATCAGGTCAAGGGATAACATGCTGCCAAGAATGATCTACTCAGGTGCTACAAGAACAGGGTGTGGGACCTCATGGAAGATTTTGAGGGTTTTGGCATCAAATCCATTCCTAGGAAAGACAATCAAGTGGCTTTGACAGCTTCAGCAAAGAGGGGCAGCCTTTGACATTGTGGAAAGCATTCAACAAGACAAGGTACAGCCAAACATCCACGTGATTGTGAGGCCTTCAGTGCCAGATAACAATGTTAGTTGGCAAGTGTTTGAGAATGACCAGAAAATCATCCATTTCTTGCAAGAAGAAGCCGAGTTCTCACTAAGAATCAAGAAAAATTAGAACAGCAAGCGGTATGGTGACCAAGTGGTACAAAGTGAGAACTAACAATCGCCCAAGGGACTTATCACTTTGGAGTCCATTTTTAATCCCAATGATTAGTTTAGAAAGGAGAAAGCAAACATTCAAGTCAACAGAGAGGATTCAAGTATCCATCTTGGTAGAAGAGAATAAACCATTGCAAATTGGAAAGATGACAACTGATCAAGAAAGGTATGAGTTCATACAGTTGTGTCAAGAGTTCGCTGATGTGTTTGCTTGGAGCTATGAAGATTTGAAAGGTTTCAATCCCAACTTAGCTCAACATACCATTGAATTGGATCCAAATACTAAGCCTGTCAAGCAGAAACAAAGACCAGTCAATCCACACATGGAGCCTCTCATGAAGAAAGAATTGGACAACCTTATTGAGTCAAGAATCATATTCCCAATCAAGCATTCTAGTTGGGTTGCCAACTTGGTTCGGTCGTAAAGAAGAGTGGAGAGATCAGATTGTGTGTTGATTTCAGAGACATAAATAGAGCATCTCTCAAGGACCATTACCCACTCCCTTCCATGGAGTAAATCTTGCAAGTCAGGCTGGCTCGAGAGGTTTTCACTTCTTGATGGCTACTCCGCTACAATCAGATTATGGTGAAGGAAGAAGACCAGTTCAAGACAGCCTTCACGGCCCAAATGGGGGACTTTTGCATACAGGAAGATGCCATTTTGGCTGTCCAACGCTGGTGCTACCTTCCAAAGAGCAATAGACATGGCGTTTAAAGGTTTGATTAACAACGTGGTGCTGATTTACCTTGATGATATCACTGTTTTTTCCAAAAAAATGCAGACCACCTCTCTCATTTGAGACAAGTTTTCACGAGGTGTAGGAAATTTGGAGTGTCTTTGAATCCTAAGAAGTGTATCTTTCTTGCACATGAAGGAAAGCTCCTTGGCCATATTGTCTCCAAAGAAGGATTAGCAATTGATCTAGAGAGAGTCGAAGCCATAAGAGCACTACCATTGCCAAGCCACAAGAAAGCCCTTCAGAGTTTCTTGGGGAGGATAAACTTTGTTCGGAGGTTTGTCCTAGATTTTGTAGCCCTTGTCAAGCCCATCACCAAAATGTTAAAGAAGAGCATGGCTTTCAAGTGGATAGCAGAAGGCAAGGAGAGTTTTGAAGCAATCAAAGAAGCCATTTCTCAAGCACCAACTCTCATCAACCCGGACTTCTCCAAGGATTTCA
Source organism: Taxus wallichiana var. yunnanensis (assembly GCA_018340775.1). NCBI lineage: Eukaryota > Viridiplantae > Streptophyta > Pinopsida > Cupressales > Taxaceae > Taxus > Taxus wallichiana. The sequence goes on along the minus strand of CM031242.1, from coordinate 170,970,055 downwards.
TCCTCTATGCATTTGGAGGTAATGACACTATTTCTACCATTTTGGTACAAGCAGAACAAGGATAATGATGAGCAGCCAATTACCTTCTTCAGCCAGAGCCTAGATGACTATGAGGTGAAGTACTCTTTTATTGAGAAGCATGTGCTGGTAGTAATTAGAAGCTTGAAGAAATTCAAGCATTTAGTCTCAAACAACAAGGTCCAGTTGCTAGTCTCACATGCTGGGGTTAAGGACTTCCTCCTCAACAAAGATTTGAACGAGAAAAGGGCAGGTTGGATCACCCGTGTCATGGAGTATGACATTGAGATCAAAATCACCAAGCTGGTAAGAGGAAAAGGATTGTGTGAGCAGCTGGTTTTGGGGAAGCAAAAAGAAGCATGCAATGAAGGAGAGGCTATTTTGATAGTTCAAGACAGCCATGAGCCATGTGGCACTCAAGAAGAAAACAATGTTGCCCCCACTCCTTGCTGGACCCAAGGTATAATGCACTTCCTAAGCACGTGAGCCTATGGTCAAAGGTTCAAATGGAAATTTTTTTCCCGCGGGGCTCGCGGGACAATCCATGATGTGACACTGTCACGGGGAAGCGCAATGAAAAATTGGCTAAGTGTTTGAGAAGGAGAGAGAATTCCATAGTGAATCGAGATTTCCACGTGGCATCCGACCAGCGAAGCGCTGGGAAATTTTGAAATTTTTTTCCAAAGACAAAAAAAAGGTAAAATTTGAAATTTTTCCCGCCGATCCGTTTTTGGGCCGCTTTTTTGCCCTAAATCTTCAAACAATCATATCTTTTGATCCGAGCTCATATTTTCATGTTCTTTATATCATTGGAAAGTTGTTAAAATTCTCTACATGATTCCATGCTCAATTTCTAATATTGGTTCAATTTGGGAGATAAAATTCAAAAAGGCTCTGCAGTACGTGTCCATGGCGTAAATGACATTTCAACAACCAAATTTAATACTGAGAATGGGTCGCATTCTGCTCCAATATGGTCAAAAATGATAGGGTATGGGTTTGTAAGGTCCTCCATGCTATTTTAATGCATTTTCCATCAATGAGGATGGCTCCCATGCGTTTTCACATTTTCTCTCTCCGGGCTCGACCCATGCACCGTAAAAAGCCGATTTGGCTCATTTCTTCATGGTTGAACACTTTTTGGCATAGAAAACTTCTTCTTTCACCTCCAAAGAAGTGTTAGTTGTAAGAATCGAGACCTTTTCAAGTATTGTAGCAGGTTTATACCTCTTTGAGGGTGGAACGCAAGAGATTTTTACATGGAATTGACGGTCAAACTCGTGAATGCTTTCGAGTCCTCTGTTTGTATTATTTTACTTCATTTTAAGACCTCTAATTACATGTATTAGCTTGTGTATGTTTCCCCTTGTTGCATTTCATGAATTTGTGTCTATTTACATGGAAAAAATGTTTCACCACTACTTTTGGTGCATCACCATCTTTAGTTTAGTTTCATTTTTACATTTTTATCCCTGTCTCCTTGTAATTTAAAGTAGGATTAGGATCCGAACCTCTATAGTTGTGCAAAATATAGATCTAAATCGAGGAGTTTGAGGAACCAGCCTCTAATCACGGAGATTCCTCTCTCATTTTCACAAGTCCCACACTTAGAGAGAGGTTTCCGAGTTGTGCAATCACACCTTTGGATGCCTAAAACATCAATTCGAACCTTGATTTACATCCGGGGTGTTGCTTGATTTGCAACAACAACCAAAGCATACCCTTGTGCTTGACATGCTTCATATCCAAACCGACTTTGCATCGCTGCTCATATGGGTAGACATGTTGATTTTGAATTTGATTAAAATGTTGATTTGGAGGATTTGTAAAACATGTTGGAGGTGTGATATACTACTGTTGTAAATGTGAATTCCATGATGGAAATGAAGTCATGATTGGACAACTTCATGGAATGGAAAAGAATGAAAATGATGGACAAAAGAATGGATGGAAATGAATGAAAAAGGTTTGCAACTCAAAGAATGAGTTGTTTACTAGATGGAGTCGCCAGATGTGCTTTTGAAAGTGCCTCAAAAATGTTGAATCTTTAATAGAAACACACCAAACTGTCAAAGATAAAGTGAAAGACCTCTAAGGTCCCACCAGCGTGCAAAAGCTGTTGTTACAAATCAGCAAAGCACCCCGGATGTAAATCGGGTTTCTAAGTTGATGTTTCAGGCATCTAGTGTGATTGCACAACATTGAAACCTCTCTCCAAGTGTGGGACTTGTAAAATGAGAGAGGAATCTCCAGATTAGAGGCTAGTTCCTCAAACTCCTTTGATCGAGATCTGTTATTTACACAACAATCGAGAGGTTTGAATCCTAATCCTACTCTAGATTCCAAGGAGACGAGATATAGAAAGTATAAAAATTGAAACTAAACTAATAGGTGATACACCAAAGGAATGGTGAACACTTCTTGTTCATGCAAATTGACACAATTTCATGAAATGCAACATGAAACATCATACAAAGGCTGATAAGATGTAATTAGAGGTTTGAAATGAAGCAAGACAATACAAACAAAGGACTGAAAATTGATCACAGAGTCTGCACTATCATTTTCACTGTCAAAATCCTTGCATTTGTAACATCAAAGAGGAAAAAACCTGTTACAATCATGAAGAAGGTATGATACTTGCAAAAATCACTTGTTGAAGGTGAAAGGAGAAGCTTGCTTTCCAAAAAAAAAAAATGTTCAACCCTAAAAAAATGAGCCAAATCTGGCTTTTACAATGCATAGGTCGAGCCCAGGAGAGAGAAAACATGTAAAAAACATGGGAGCCATTCCCATTAAATGAAGATGCATTAAAACAACATGGGCATCCTTACAGACCCATGCCCTGACATTTTTGGCCATGCTGAAGAAGAATGTGACCCATTTTGCATTAAAAACGGTGGTTGAAACATCATTTCTGTCCATGACCACATGCCAGAGGCGTTTCTTGATTTTCTCTCTCCAAACTCCACCAAAATGCAAAAATGACCCTAAAATCTTGTAGAGAATTTTACCAGCTTTCCATTGATATAAAGAATGTGAAAAACCGAGCTCTGGATCAAAAGATATGGCGATTTGAAGTTTTAGGGCAAAACAGGGCCAAATCGGGTCGCTTTGATATTTTTGGCCTGGACACGTGGCGAGTTCTGATTGGCTGCGGGCCTTCTAGGGGAAAATTTCCCACAAAAACTCTACCAAACCATAACTTGAAAAATACAAGGAGTTAGGAGGAAAACTTCACCTTTGGAAAGCCGAGAAAGAGCTCTATCCAATGGTGCTATTTCAGGAAGGTTTTGAGTACTTAAAAAGAAAATTTTATGACCGAGACACAAGAAAGGGAAGAATGAGAGGAGTTAGCAAGAAAATGAGCAAGGGGCACATTTTGGATAACATGTCCTGTGTAATTATGTGTGAGTGCATGTATGTGTTTACGCATGTGTGTGTGTGTGCGTGTGCGTGTGCGTGTGCGTGCGTGTGCATGTGTGCGTGTGGGTGTGTGTGTGCGTGGGTGTGCGCGTGTGCATGTGCATGGGCGTGCGCGTGTGCGTGTGTGCGTGTGCGTGTGCGTGTGTGAGTGTGAGTGTGTGTGTGTGTGCGCGTGTGCGTGTGCGTGCTTGTGTGCATGTGCGTGTGCGTGTATGTGTGCATGTGCGTTTGCGTGTGTGTGTGCATGTGGGTTCTCATGCGCGTGTGCATGCGTTTGTGAGTAAGTTATTGTGTTTGTGCGTGTACATGTTTGCATAGGTGTATGTGTGAGTGTGAGTGTGTGTGCGCGTGTGCGTGTGCATGCGTGTGTACGTTGTGTGTGTGCTTGTGTGTGTCATGTGCGTGTGCATGTATGTGTGTCTATAAGTGTGTACGTGTTTGTGTGCGTGTACGTGTCTGTGTGTGTGTGTGTGTATGTGTCTATATGCGTGTACATGTCTGTGTGCGTGTGCATGTGCGTGTCTGTGTGCGTGTGCGTGTACATGTGTGTGTGCATGTGCGTGTGCATGTGGGTGCGTGTGTGCATGTACGTGTGCGTGTGAGTATGTTATTGTTTGTGTGTGTGTGTGTGCATGTGCGTGCATGTGTGCGTGTATGTGTATGCATGTATGTGTGCATGTGGGTGCACGTGCGCGTGTGCTTGTTCGTGTGCATGTGAGTATGTTATGTGTGTGTGCATGTATGTGTTTGTGTGGATCTATGTGTGTGTGTGTGTGCGTGTGTATGTGAGTGTGCATGCGTGTGTGTGTGTGTGCGTGTGCGGTACGTGTGCTGTGTGCATGTGCGTGTGGATGTGCATGTGTCTGCGCATGTGCGTGCGTGTGTGTGTGCGCACGTGTGTGTATGCGTGTCCATGCGTTTGTGTGCGTGTGCGTGCGCGCGTGTGTGTGAGTATGTTATTGTTTGTGTGCGCATGTACTTGTTTATGTGTGTGTGTGTGTCCGTGTGCGTGTGAGTGTGAGTGTGTGTGTGCATGCGCGTGTTTGTGTGCATGTTCGTGTTTGTGTGTGTATGTCCTGAGTGTGTGTGTGCATGCACATGCGCGTGTTTATGTGCATGTTCGTGTGCGTGTGCGTGCGCGTGTTTATGTGCATGTTTGAGTGCGTGTGCGTTTGCGTGTGCATATGCTTGTGTGTATGTGCAGTGTGTGCATGCGCATGTGTGTGTGTGTTCGTCTATATGAGTGTGAGTGTTTGTGTCCGTGTGCGAGGGTGTGTGCGTGTGTGTGTGTCCGTGTGCATGTGCGTGTGTGTGTGTGTGCATGTGCGCGTGCATGTGTGTGTGTGCGTGTTCATGTGCTTGTGCATGTGTGCGCGTGTGCATGTGCGTGCGCGTGTGTGAGTTTCCATGTGTGCATGTGGGTGCGTGTGCACATGCACATGTCCGTGTGAGTATGTTATTGTTTGTGTGTGCGTGTACTTGTTTACGAGTGTGTGTGTGTGTGTGTTTACGTGTACGCGTGTGTGTGCGTGTGTGTGTGAGTGTGAGTGTGTGTGTGCGTGTGCGTGTGTGTGTTTGTGTTTGTGTGCGTGTTTGTGTACGTGTGCATGCGCGTGTACATGTCCGTGTGCATGTGTGTGCATGTGTGTGTGTGTGCATGTGTGTGTGTGTCTATGTGTGTGTGTACGTGTGTGCGTGTGCATGTGCGTGTGTGTTTGCTTGTGAGTGTGAATGTGATGTGATGTGCGTGTGCGTGTGCGGTTGTGTGTGGGTGTGAGTGTGCATGTGGGCATGCGTGTGCGTGTGAATGTGCCCGTGTACGTGTGTGTGTGTGTGCGTGGTGTGTGTGCATGTATGTGTGCATATTCATGTGTATGTGCATGTGCATGTCTGTGTGCATGTGCATGTCCGTGTGCGTGCGCGTGTGTGTATGTGTGTAATGTGTGTGTGAGTACATGTACGTGTTTGTGTGTGTGTATGTTCATGTGTGTGTGCATGTGCGTGCGTGTGCATGTGCGTGCACGTGCGCATGTCCGTGTGCTTGTGGGTGCGTGTACATGTGTGCATCTATGTGTGCATGTGGGTGCACGTGCGCGTGTGCGTGTGTGTGCACGTGTGCATGTGCCTGTGTGTTTGTGTGTGTGTGTGAGCACGTGAGTACGTTATGTGTGTGTGTGCGTGTGTGCGTGCTTACGTGTGAGTGCGCGTGTGTGCATGTGTGTGTGCATGTGTGTGTGTGTGCGTGTGCGTGTGGGTGCACATGCGCATGCTCATGTGAATATGTTATTGTTTGTGTGTGCGTGTACTTGTTTACGCGTGTGTGTGTGTGTGTTTGCATGTACGTGTGCGTGTGGGTGTGTGCATGTGAGTATGAGTGTGCGTGTGCGTGTGCGTGCGCGTGCGTGTGTTGGTGAGTGTGTCCGTGTATGTGTGCATGCACGTGTACATGTCTATGTGTGTGTGCGTGCACATGTGCGTGTGCGCATGCGCGTGTGTGTCTGTGTGTGCGTGTTAGTGCATGTGTGTGTGTGTGTGGTTGTGTCCATGTGTGTTTGTTTGTGTGCATTTCTATGTGGTTTTGAGTGTGTGTGCACATGTGCACATGTGCACATGTGTGTGTGCGTGCGTGTGAGTGAGTGAGTGTGTGTGTGCGCATGTGTGGGTGTTTGTTTGTGGTGTGTGTGTGTGTTCTTGTGTCCACGCGAGTGTGCGTGTGTGTGTGCATTGTGTGTTCGTGTGCGTGTCTTTATGCATGTGTGTGTGTCGTGTATGTGCATTTGTGTGGTGTGTGTGTGTGCGGGCATGTGTCTTTGTGTGTGTGTGCACGCGTGTGTGTGTTTGTGCATGTGCGTGTTTGTTTGTACTTCTGAGCGTGTGCGTGCGCGTGTGTGTTCATGTGTGTGCATGCATTGGTGTTTGTGCGTGCGCTGCGCTCCATATTTTGTGGAGTGTGTGTGTTTTGTGCTTATGTGTGTGCGCGCACATGCATTCGTGTGTGTGACTGTCCGTGTGCGTGTGTGCATGTGCATATGCATGTCCATGTGTGTGGGGGTGTGCGTTTATGCGTATGCGTGTGCGTGTGTGCGTGCGTGTTTGTTTGTGTTTGATTTGTCCTCGTGTGCGTGTGTGTACGTGCGGGTGTGTGTGCGTGTGTGTGTGTGTGTGTGTGTGTGTGTGTGTGTGAGTGTGTGTGTCTATGTGCGTGCATTCGTGTGCGTGTGCGTGCTTTTTTGTGCATGTGCGTATTTTGTGTGTGTGTGTGTGTGTGTGCGCGTGTGTGTGTGTGTCCTGTGTGTGTGCGAGTGTGCATGTGCATGTGCGTGCACGTGTGAGTGCACGCGCGATGTGTGTGTGTGAGTGTGTGTGTGCATATTTGTGTGTGCGTGTGGGTGTGCTTGTGTGCATGCGCGTGTGCGCGCGTGTGTGTGTGCATGTGCTTGTGCATGGGTGTGTGTGCGAGTGTGCATGTGAGTCCTGCGTGTGCGTGTGGATGTGCTTGTGTGTGTACATGGCGTGTTCTTGTGCATGTGTGCGTGTTCCTGTGCCTCTGTGTGCGTGTGGGTGTGCATGTGCGTGTGTGTGGAGTGTGCCTTTGTGTGTGTGTGTGTGTGCGTGTGCGTGTGCATGTGCATGTGTGTGTGTGTGGTGTGCATGTGTGCATGTGCGTGTGCATGTGCATGCGTGTGCACGTGTGCGTGTGTGTGGGCATGGGCATGTGCATGTGCGTGTGCATGTGGGTGCGTGTGCATGTGCGTGTGCGTGTGCGTGTGTATGTGTATGTGAGTGTGTGTGTGCATGCGTGTGCGCGCAGCACTTGTTTTGTGTGCGTGCGCTTGTTCTTGTGCATGTGTGTGTGTGTGTGTGCGCACGTGCGCCCACGCCTTGTGTGTGTGTGTGTGCATGTGCGTGTGCGTGTGTGTGTGTGTGTGTGTGTGTGTGTGCGTGCGCGTGTGCATGTGCGTGTGCGTGTGCGTGCATGTGCGTGTGCGTATGTGTGTGTGTATGTGTGTGATGTGTGTGTGTGTGTGTGTGTGTGTGTGCGTGTGCGTTTGCGTGTGTATGTGTGTGTGTGTATGTGTGTGTGTGTGCATGTGTGTGTGCATGTGCATGCATGTGTGCGTGCATGTGCATGTGTGTGCTGTGTGTGCGTGCGCGTGCACGTGTGAGTGTGCGTGTGTGCACTTGTTCTTGTGTGTGCGCTTGTTCTTGTGTGTGTGTGTGTGTTTGTGTGAGTGTGTGCGTGTGCATGTGCATTTGTGTGGAGGTGTGTGTGTGCGTGTGTGTGTGCTTGTGTGTTGTGTGTCAGTGTGTCTGGTGTGCATGCACATGTGTGTGTGCCCCATGTGTCTTCTTTCGTGTGTGTGTGAGTGTGCGTGTGCATGTGCATGTGCGTGTGTGTGCGCTTGTTCTTGTGTGTGTGTGTGTTTGTGTGTGTGTGTGTGTGCACGTGCACATGTGCGCGCACGCGCATGTGTGTGTGTGTGTGCGTGTGCATGTGCGTGTGTGTGTGCATGTGCATGTGCATTTGTGTGTGGAGGTGCATGTGTGTGTGTGTGCTTGTGCGTGGGTGTGCATTGGTGTGCATGTGCTTGTGCATGGGTGTGTGTTGGTGTGAATGTGTGTGTGCGTGCGCGTGTGCTGTGCAAATCAGCAAAGACCGGATGCAAATAAAGGTTCTAAGTTGATGTTTAGGGCATCCAGGTGTGATTACACAACATTGAAACCTCTCTCCAAGTGTGGGACTTGCAAGATGAGAGAGGAATCTCAGTTAGAGGCTGGTTCCTCAAACTCCTCTTATTAGATCTATTATTTGCATGTGCAGAGGTTTAGATCCTAATTTTATCCTAATTTGCAATGAGACAGGGGATAAGAAATGTAAAAATTAAAACTAAACTGATAAGGGTGATACACCAAAGGAGTGGTGAGCACTTCTTGCTCATGCAAATTGACACAAATCAGAAATTGCAACATAAAACATCATGCACAGGTTGATAAGTGTAAACAAGGGTTTGAAATGAAGCAACAACACATACAAAGGACCGAAAGCATTCACGAGGCTGCATTGTGATTTTCAACATCAAAATCCTTGTATTCCAACACCAAAGAGGCGAAAAAAACCGTTACAATCCCTGGAAGGTCTGATACTTGCCAAAATCACTTGTTGAAAGTGAAAACAGAAGCTTGTTGTGTAAAAAAGTGTTCCCCTTTGAAAAATGAGCCAAATCTGGCTTTTACAGTGCATGGGTCGAACCCAGGAGAGAGAAAACGTGAAAAAACATGGGAGCCATTCCTCATTGACCAAAATGCATTAAAAACAGCATGGGTGACCTGACAGACCCATCCCCGACATTTTTGACCATGTTGGAGAAGAATGCGACCCATTTTGCATTAAAATTGGTTGTTGAAACGTCAGTTCTGTCCATAGGCGCGTACCAGAAGTGTTTTTTTATTTTCTCCCTCCAAACTGAACCAAAATTCAAAATTGACCATGGAATCATGTAGAGAATTTTACCAGCTTTCCATTGATATAAAGAACGTGAAAATCCGAGCTCTGGATCGAAAGTTATGGCCGTTTGAAGATTTAGGGCAAAAACAGGCCCAAAACGGATCGGTGGGAAAAAATTCGAATTTTACCTCTTTTTTGCATTTGGAAATTTTTTTCAAAAATCCCCGCTCCGCCACTTAGATGCCACATGGCATGATGTGATTGGTCAGCGGGCTCATCCTTGAAATTTTTCTTACGGGCCCTTCCTTAAAAATTTTTGCAACATGGACACGTGGCGAGGTTTGATTGGCTCGCGCCCCGGGGGCGCAATTTTACCTTTGAAAATTTTGCATTTTTACTTTTGGGAAAAATTTCATTTTTCCCCCTGCAGACTTCGCCCTCTCTGGGACATGTGGTCAAAGGCATCGAATAGCCTAAGGGCGCATGGGTAAACCTTTCCCTTTGAATTTTTTGGCAAAACTTAGTTAAATTTTGAAAATCTTTCCCGAGCTCAAACTCCCCTGGGACCATAAGACACGTGTCCTATTTTCATTCGCGCGCGGGATCTCTGCCCCAAACTTTCCTTTTGAAAACTTGGCAAAAACTTAGCAACTTTTCCATTTCTCCCCCCGCTGCTCTGATTGATGAGGACACGTGGCGCAATCCACGATCGGTCGCGCGAGCTACGCAGCAGACGAAAATTTAAGTTTGAATTTTTGGCAAAAACTTGGAAATTTTCTAACCTTTTCCTCCGGCGGGACACGTGGCGATTTCCTATTGGCTGCGGGCTTCCAAGGGGAAAATTTCCCAAAAACTCGCCGAGCCATAACTTGAAAAATATGAGGAGTTAGGAGGAAAACTTTACCTTTACGGAAAGCCGAGAGAGAGCTCTATCCAATGGTGCCATTTCCAAAAGATTTGAGTGCCGAAAATCAAAAATGGAGATTGAGGCACAAGAGAGGCAAGAACACAAGGAGTTAGCCATCAAAAATGAGCAGGGGCACATTTTGGATAACAATTTTGGCGACTCAGAGGGGTCATCTGCCTGCTAGATGAAAATACCAGTTTCCTGAAGTAGTCCATTGGGCATGGAGTCATCAAATTTTCTGTTTGGAACCCCAACTGACTTAGAATGTTGCAAGGAGGAAGATGGAATATCACCTGATGGAAGCAAGGACTACAAAACATCTCCAGGGACAACAAGTTGTGCCAAAGCACTTAGGGAAAGAAAAACTAACCTACAGAAAAACAATGTGCACAAGCACTTGAAGGAATGGAAACCTAAGCTAATATTTACAAGGTGGAGAATTTCCCTTTAGAAGCAATGCTTGAGATAGATTCCATTGACTGGAATCTGCAGTTCTTCACCATCCAATGAAGACAATTGGAAAGCATTGTTGTTCTTGCACTTTGTGACCATGTATGGGCCACTCCAAATGGCATCAAATTTTGAATGCCTTCCTGGTTTTTCTCTATCTGCATCCCATTTTAACACTAGATCTCCAACCTAGAAAGATCTACTCTTGGCCTTCCTGTCAAAGGTCTTCTTGATCAAAGCTTGATCCTTCTCCATTGCTTGGGATGCCTGATCTCTGATCTCTTGAAGCTCCATCAACTCTGCATATCTCACCTCCATGGGCTCAAATTCCAACAGCTCCAACTATTTCATGAGTTCCAATGTTGGCAACTCAAGAGACATGGGCAAGATTGCTTCTCTTCCATAGACAAGCCTGAATGGAGAGTTACCTATGGATCTCTTGGGAGTTATCCTATCAGCCCATAAGGCTGATTTTAGTTTGGTATGCCAAGACCTCTGATTCTCATCAAGAGTCCTCCTAATGATCCTCAACAAGTTCTTGTTTGTAGACTCAGCCTGGCCATTACCTTGAGGGTAATAGTTTGATGAAGTACTTAGGTAGATCCCGTTCTTGATAGCCCACTCAGTCACCTTGGATCCAATGAATGCCAATGCATTATCTGAGATTATTGTAGCAGGTATGCCAAATCTGGTTACTATGCCCTCATAGAAGTCTAAGATGCTAGACTCATTTGCCTCTTTGAGTGCTACTATTGCTTGATCCACTTAGTGAAGTAGTCGTGGTGTCAAAATCCATTTGTGCCTTGGCTTGAATTGGGATTAATGACTCAATGAAGTCCAAACCCCATTGCATGAATGGCTGGTCAACCGAGATTGGATGCAATGGAAGGGCAGCAAGTCTCCCTTTTCATGTGAAGAATGCACAATTCTTACACCTCTTGATCCATGCAAAGTAATCACTGAAAATCTTGGGCCAATAATAACCAGCCTTCATAATTTTTAGAGTTATCACTCTCGGTGCAAAATGACCACCAGCTGGTCCACCATGGAACTCTTCCAACACCCTATGAATCTGATTTGTGCTAATGCATCTCAACAGCACTCCATTCACATCTTTCTTGAACAAAACTCCATCAACAATGGCATATGGGACAGCCTGCAATCTGAAGTGTCTTCTTTGGGTCTTGTTCATCTCCGGAGGGCATAGGCCTGTGCTTAGGAAGTGCATTATACCTTGGGTCCAGCAAGGAGTGGGGACAACATTATTTTCTTCTTGAGTGCCACTTGGCTCATGGCTGTCTTGAACTGTCAAAACAACCTCTTCTTCATTGCATACTTCTTTTTGCTTCCCCAAAATCAGCTGCTCACACAATCCTTTTCCTCTTACCAGCTTGGTGACCTTGATCTCAATGTCATACTCCATGACACGAGTGATCCAACCTGCCCTTTTCTCATTCAAATCTTTGTTGAGGAGGAAGTCTTTAACCCCAGCATGAGAGACCAGCAACTGGACCTTGTTGTTTGAGACTAAATGCTTGAATTTCTTCAAGCTTCTGATTACTGCAAGTACATGCTTCTCAATAAAAGAATACCTCACCTCATAGTCATCTAGGCTCTGGCTGAAGAAAGCAATTGGCTGCTCATCGTTGTCCTTGTTCTGCTATACCAAAATGGTAGAAATAGTATCATTACCTCCAAATGCATAGAGGATGAAATCCTTGGAGAAGTCCGGGTTGATGAGGGTTGGTGCTTGAGAGATGGCTTCTTTGATTGCTTCAAAACTCTCCTTGCCTTCTAGCTGTCCACTTGAAAGCCATGCTTTTCTTTAACATTTTGGTGATAGGTTTGACAAGGGCTGCAAAATCTGGGACAAACCTCCGAACAAAGTTTATCCTCCCCAAGAAACTTTGAAGGGATTTCTTGTGGCTTAGCAATGGTAGTGCTCTTATGGCTTCAACCTCTCTTGGATCAATTGCTAATCCTTCTTTGGAGACAATATGGCCAAGGAGCTTTCCTTCATGTGCAAGAAAGATACACTTCTTAGGATTCAAAGACACTCCAAATCTCCTGCACCTCGTGAAGACTTGTCTCAAATGAGAGAGGTGGTCTGCTGCATTTTTGGAAAAAACAGTGATATCATCAAGGTATATCAGCACCATGTTGTTAATCAAACCTTTGAACGCCATGTCCATTGCTCTTTGGAAGGTAGCACAGCTGTTGGACAACCCAAATGGCATTTTCCCGTATGCATAAGTTCCCCATTTGGTTGTGAAGGCTGTCTTGAACTGGTCTTCTTCCTTCACCATAATCTGATTGTAGCCTGAGTAGCCATCAAGTAGTGAAAACCTCTCGGAGCCAGCCACAACTTGCAAGATTTGCTCCATGGAAGGGAGTGGGTAATGGTCCTTGAGAGATGCTCTATTCAAGTCTCTGAAGTCAACACACAATCTGATCTCTCCACTCTTCTTTCTGACTGGAACCAAGTTGGAAACCCAACTAGAATGCTTGATTGGGAATATGATCCTTGACTCAATCAACTTGTTCAATTCTTTCCTCATGAGAGGCTCCATATGTGGATTGACTGGTCTTTGTTTCTGCCTGACAGGCTTAGTATTTGGATCCAATTCAATGGTATGTTGAGCTAAGTTGGGATTGAAACCTTTCAAGTCTTCATAGCTCCAAGCAAACACATCAAGGAACTCTTGACACAGCTGCATGAACTCATACCTTTCTTATTCAGTTGTCATCTTTCCAATTTGTAATGGTTTGTTCTCTTCCACCAAGATGGATACTGAATCCTCTCTCTTGACCTGAATGTTTGCTTTCTCCTTCCTAAACTGATCATTGGGATTAAAAATGGACTCCAAAGTGATAAGTCCCTTGGGTAGCTTGTTAGTTCTCAGCTGTACCACTTGGTCACCATACTGTTGTTCCAATTTTTCTTGATTCTTAGCTGAGAACTCAGCTTCTTCTTGCAAGAAATGGATGATTTTCTGGTCATTCTCAAACACTTGCCAACTGACATTGTTATCCGGCACTGAAGGCCTCACAATCACGTGGATGTTTGGTTGTACCTTGTCTTGTTGAATGCTTTCCACAATGTCAAAGGCTGCCCCTACTGCTGCAAGCCTGTCAGCAGCTTGATTCTCTTTCCTAGGAATGGATTTGATGCCAAAACCCTCAAAATCTTCCATGAGGTCCCACACCCTATTCTTGTAGCACTTGAGTAGATCATTCTTGGCAGCATGTTGTCCCTTGACCTGATTTACAATCAATTCACTGTCACCAAAGACTTGCAAGTTCTTTATTCCTCTCTTTATTGCCCAATGCATCCCTTGCACCAAGGCTTCATATTCAGCAGTGTTATTGGAGCATGCAAACTGAAATCTAAAAGCTGAATAGTACTTTACTCCTTGAGGTGAAACAAGCATGGCTCCACCTCCTGCACCTTGTCTACTCCTTGATCCATCAAAAAACAGCTGCCATACCTCATTTTCATCCTTATGGTTTGGCTTGGTGATGCTAGGAATGGGCTGATCTTCTTCATGTATGCAATAGACCCCTAGCTCAGATTCTTCTACTTCTTGATAAGGATCAAAAGCATGTACCTTGTTTTCCCATTCATCAAGAGTTAGATCCGGGATGCTTCCAACCTTGGTGTCAGCTTCATCAGTGCTTGGGTGATCTTCTTGATCAAATGCTGAACAATTGGCATTGATCTGACTTGGAGTGTAGGGCTCAATGTGGAAGTTTGTAATAGGTTCAGACCTGATTGTAGCTTTGGTTCCATACCTCATTCTGAACAGCATGTGTGACCAATCAGCAGACAAATATCCTCCAATCTTGGCTATGAAGTCCCTTGACAAGCATAGGGCAAAGAGTGGTGGAAGGTCTATAACTGATACATCTTGTAAAACAACAACATTTGGACATGCATGCAAGGTAAGACTCAAGTTTCTAATCACTCCAATTGTTGTTACTATTGTCCCATCCAGCTGCACTACCCCTTTGGATATGGTTTCATACTGGAGCCCTAGCTGATCAGCTATTTGTTTAGGCATCACTGAGCTACTTGCCCCGGAATCTATCATGCAATTGTGCACTAACTGATTTCCAATGATTAATGAAACATAGAAAGGAGGGGGCTTCAACATTTTACCTTGTTGTCCTCCATGATTCCCCTTAGGCTGGGCAGCATTTGTGAGCACTTTCTCTTGCATCTGAACTTGTTGATTCGAAGTTGGCCAGTCCTTCATGGCAGCTTGTAGCAAATCTCTTTGGCCTGGGATAGATAGGGATTCCCACATTGATATATTTACATTTGTCTTCTTCATCTGATCAATGATACTGAATGGTGATGAAGGATCTCTTTGTTGTCCCTTGGTTGGCACATTCACTCCTTGCATGTGGGCAGCAACAACTGGTATTTGAGTTGGTCTAGGAGTTGTTCTTGGCTGCCCTTGTGCATTTGAAATTAGATTTTGCTTGCCAACCATTTGTGGAGCCATGGAAGGTTGTGGATTGGTTAGAGCTAATGGCTACTCTTCACCCAAATTCCTTCTTTTTGACCTTGTGTTGGCTACAACACCTTGAGAAACTGATTTGATTCATGCCACAGAAATCTTCTACTTGCCAGTTTACTAATGTGGTGTCATTTGGGGCTGATTGTTGTTGGAATGTTTCTTGTTGTTGGTTGTTTCCTTGACTGCCTTCACCCTCCACACCAGTAGTTGTCACCATTAATGCTTGATTCAAAGCACCATTGAAGCACATAGATTGGTTATGAGGTTCATTGCATGGAAAACACCAATCATACTCCTGAGCAACGTTGTTTTGTGTTGGCACCAATGCCTTAGAGGCAGATATGGCATTAGGATTATAGGGCTGAAATGGTCTATTGGCAGGAGGCCTTGTTTGATTTATATTTACAGCTGGATTAGGTGGTCTTTGTGGTTGGTATGGCTGCCTGTTAGGCTGAGCTTGGGGCTGATAAGAAGGTCTAAAACCTTGGGCTTGTTGCCTCTTGAGAGTAACCAGCTCATTGCCTAAATTTTGCAATTGCTTCATGACTTCTTGAAGCTCATTTGGGGCACTTGGAGATGAAGTAGAAGCTTCATTTGAACTCTGATTTCTAGGAGTGGGAGAAGGAGCCAAATTAGGTGCT
>CM031242.1:170908027-170940527 GCA_018340775.1 Taxus wallichiana var. yunnanensis | reverse complement strand
GCACGCATACGCAAACACACGCACACACACAAACACACACACACACACACTCACTCACACTCACACATCCACGCGCACACACGCACGCACACGCACATGCACACACACGCATAGGTGCATGCTCACTCACATGCACATGCACGCACACAAAATGAACACGCATGCATATGCACACACACACATGTACACACACACACACGCACACGCACGCACACACACTACACGCATGCACACACGCCTGCACACATGCACACACACGCACACAACACGTACATGAACACGCACATACACAGCACATGCACACACACGCACATCCATTCACATGCACACGCACACACACACGCACTCTCACGCAGACGCGCACATACGCCGCATATGCACATGCACACAAAGATGCACATGCACATGCACACACACACACTACACACACACGCACACACACATGCACATGCACACACACGCACATGCACATGCACACGCACACGAACACCCACACACACACACACATGGACATGCACACGCACATGCACACACACACACACACATTCACATTCACATGCACACGCACATGCACTCACACACACACGCGCACACACACACACACACACACACACACACCCACATGCACACGCACACCCACACGTAAATGCACACACACACCGAAATGCGGACGTGCATGCTCACTCACACGCGCATGCACACACATATGCACACGCACACGCAATAACACGCACATGCACACGTGCACGCACATGAACATGCACACACACACACACATGTACACACGCGCGCACACACACACAAACACAAACACACATATAGACAAACACACACATATACACACGCAGTGCACAGGCACACGTGCACTGCACACATACATGCACACGTGCACGCACATGAGCATGAGCATGCACATGCAAACAGATCACACACGCACCAAATGTGCGCACACACACACACACACACACACACACATACAACAAGCACGCACACGCACACGCACACACACATACATACGCGCACACACACACACGCATACCTACATGGTCACTCACACGCTTATGCACATGAACACACACACACACGCACGCATACACACGCACACACACGCTCACTATGACGTATTAGATGAGACGAATTGATGAGCTAAGTGAGTGAGCACACACAGCGAGCTAGAAGGTGAGTTGCATGGCGATTTGGGTGTGATTATACCATGTTTGTGCACAGCGCAATCACCGAATCCAATCATAACTTCATTGTTAAGCATGCTTGGGCTAGAGTAGCACTCTGGGATAGGTGACCTCCCAAGAAGTTCCCAGTGCCGCATCATTTTTATGCGGCCGGGGGCGGAATCCCTTAAAACTACCACATAGGTGGAATCTGTTAAACTACCTGTTGTTGCTGCAAATCAGCAAGCACCCCTAGATGCAAATCAAGGTTCTTAATTTATTTTTTTAGGCATCCTATGAGATTGCACAACATGGAAACCTCTCTCAAGTGTGGGACTTGTGAAAATGAGAGATGAATCTCTAGATTAGAGGTTAGTTCCTCAAACTCCTCTAATTTAGATCTATATTTTGCACAACTACAGAGGTTCAGATCCTAATCCTACTCTAAATTGCAAGGAGACAGGGATAAAAATGCAAAAATCAAACTAAACTAAAGATGGTGATGCACCAAAAGGAGTGGTGAAACATTTTTTGCCATGTAAATAGACACAAATTCATGAAATGCAACAAGGGAAAACATACACAAGTTGATAGATGTAATTAGAGGTCTTAAAATGAAGTAAAACAATACAAACAGAGGATTGAAAGCATTCACAGAGTTTACACTGTCAATTCCATGAAAAAATCTCTTGCATTCCACCCTCAAAGAGGTATAAACCTGCTACAATACTTGAAAAATGTCTGATTCTTACAACTATCACTTCTGGAGGTGAAATAAGAAGTTTTCTATGCCAAAAAGTGTTCAACCATGAAGAAATGAGCCAAATCGCTTTTAAGGTGCATGGTCGAGCCCGGGAGAGAGAAAACATGAAAAACACATGGGATTCATCCTCATTGATGGAAAATGCATTAAAACAACATGGAGGACCTTAAAAACCCATACCCTATCATTTTTACCATATTGAGAAGAATGCGACCCATTCTCGTATTAAATTTGGTTGTTGAAATGTCATTTCGCCATGGACACGCACGCAGAACCATTTTTGAATTTTCTCTCTCAAACTAAACCAAAATTAGAAATTTACCATGGAATCATGTATATAATTTTAACATCTTTCCAATGATATAAAGAATGTGAAAATCTGAGCTTTGGATCAAAAGATATGATCATTTGAAGATTTAGGGCAAAAAACGGCCCAAAAACGGATCAGTACTGAAAAAATTTCAAATTTTACCTTTTTTTGTCTTTGGAAAAAAATTTCAAAAATTCCCACACTCCACTAGTTGGATGCCACGTGGCAATCTCTAATTTGCTCTAGAATTCTCTCTCCTTCTCAAACACTTAGCCAATTTTTCATCATGCCTTCCCTTGTGACGTGTCACACTATGATTGGTCCATGCGGGCCCACAGCATGCAAAAATTTCCATTTGAACCTTCGACCAAAATACTTGGAAAAATTTCAAATTTGCCTCCAACCCCGAACTCCTCTACCATGTGGCAACTTCCTATTGACTATGGGCCTCAAATGGGAAAATTTTCCACAAAAAATCCGCCGAGCCATAACTTGAAAAATATAAGGAGTTAGGAGGCAAACTTTACCTTTCTGGAAAGCTGAGAGAGAGCTCTATTTGATGGTGCCATTTCCAGAAAGCCTTAAGTGCCTGAAAATAAAAAAATGTAGACTAAGGCACAAGAGAGGCAAGAACACAAGGAGTTATCCACAAAAATGAGTTGGGGCACCATTTTGGATAACACTACCAAGTGAGCGGAATCTGTTAAACTACGAAGTGGGCGGGATCCCGTTAAACTACCAAGTCGGGCGTAATCCCGTTAAACTAGCACTTGGACGGAATCTGTTAAACTACCAAGTCGGTGGAATCTTGTGAAAACTAGCACTTGGGTGGAATCCACGTTAAACTACCAACTCGGGTGGAATCTTGTGAAAACTAACACTCGGGAAGAATCATGTGAAAACTATCAAGCGGGTGGAATCATGTGAAAACTAGCAAGTGTATAGTCCTTGTGGGTCTGTAGATATCATGAAGCTAGGTGATACTAGAAAGAGAGTGGTCAAGATCTGGGGAGAGGGATTATTCAATGTAACTCCGAGCATTATCGGCAGAGTCCGACTCGGTGGTGTGTGTATGTGGTCTAGTGTTGCCTTGGTGTACTTTGGGTTGGGTTGTCCTGTAAGAGTACTTGGCCTAGGGCCTTCCTTATTGTACTTTTGGGCTGTTTTTTCCTGGATGAGTTAATAAGACATATGCATTCTCCCAGTTGTTTCTTGCATTGTTTGTTTCCTCTTGTGTTAGAGTGATTTCCTTCAACAGGTCAGGTGTGTTTTGTGCTTCACGCTAAATTAACCCAAGTATTTGAGACAATGCCATTGTGTTGTGAGTGTTCTTGTGCAGTAAACACGACACACGTAGTCCGTAGCTTTAGTAGAGTTCTATTCCCATGGAGGAACTTGAAGCGAGCAAGTGGTGCCACATGGTTATAGCTCCGCCACGAAATGGCCCGTGACACGGACTCACACACACACATGCACGCACAAGCACACGTACACACACGCACATCCATGCTCACACACACGCATACGCACACGCACACGCACACGCACACACACACTCTCACACACGCACGCACATGTGCCTGCATACGCACACACACACAAGCACATGCACACGCACACGCACACACACGCACACACACACACACACACACGTACACACACACACACATACACACACAAAAGCACAAGCACACGCACACGTACATGCACACGCACTGTAACGCCTTGATTTTTGTAAGTTATCATGTTAATTACTTTTCATAATATTATGTAATCGCTGAAATGAAGATAAACATGTTAAGATATATCTTTGATCTTAAAGGAATGTGTTGCTAATCTGGACCCTTGTTTGCTGTAATTTGTTTACTTGGGACAGAAGTTATTATTGCTTGTGTGATTGCTGATGAGACAACAGACTTGTCGTATGCTTGATGAACTCTATTTATTGATTGACAACACACCTTGAATCAATTCCATTGATCCAAGGTATGCTATGGCTTTCTTGTGATCGCTTTGTCGATTTACTTCTAAACCAGACTGAAGGTTGATATAAAGGTTGCAGCACCTGATTACAGGTATGAATATCTGGTACATAGATGCCAATGAAAAAGGTTCGATTCTCAAACCACACACTATTGTAACGCTAGACAACGTAAGATGATAAGGACCTGGATGCAAGTGGCACAGGTATGTGGAACATAGGACGAAACGTCCTGCATTGTGTTGAATACGACTGTCAGGTGGAAAGACTTGATTGGGAACTAATTAATTAAATATTAGGAGATTAAACCCTAACCTACCCCTAAGTTTTATCTTATACCCTAACTACTATCCTATATGGATTTTAGATTTTATAAGGGTGAAATTAGATATAAATTCTATTAACCTACGAACTAGGCGAATGACCTAGATATGGACTATTAAAATCCTAAACTAATCCTAACCTAAGAAAGGGGATGCATGGACCCATGTGGAAGGAAAGGATAAGGAGGGAAGGTTGGAAATTTATTAGGACAATGAATGGTGTCCTTACAGGTTGCAACGCCAAGTTTGGCGGGAACAAAGAAAAGTTGGAGGCATCATACTAGCTTAGAAACTAAATGGAATTTATATGCAAATTTGAAATTTGGAAACTCGCCAACTTGAGTCGGTGGTGGCGTGAGGAAAAAGGAAAAAGGAATGCATTCAATGCATTCAATGGCATTGGTCTTAGCGACCAGCTCGCCCTAGAAAGAGGATTGTGAAGGAAGTTTGTTTGTTGTTGTGTGCATTGGGTTTTTAGTTGCTCTGCATTTGTTCCTCCATGGTTCTATCAAACCTGCTGTAATTTGGTTATTATCTCTATTCTTGGAGAAGCGAGGCTATTTTTGGAACCTGTGGAAATTAGGGGACTGGTTGGAAAGCCTAGCCGAGGACGCCGTGGAGAGAAACAACTCCAGTGGGCACGGTTTTCTTCAAATCGCAAAAAAAAAAAGGGCATGTTAAGCCCTTCTCCTTAAACCGTTTTCTTTTGTTTAATAGTCTCATTAAAACAACCCTGCTCTTATGATGGGGGTTTTGGCTATTTGATTCGATTGTTATGTTGAAGCGATTTTGGTTGAGTCATTTTCCTTGCTAAGTACAACTTGGATAATTCTTTTGTGAAATAGGTGAATGAAATAAGTTTGTTCTTGAGGGGCGACTTAATTTACTGATGTTGTTGTTTTGAATGGAATGGTTGATTAGTTAATGTGATTTTCGGGTTGAAATGTCTGTTGGGAAAGAATTCAAATTGGGTATTTCTTTGCAATGGGTAAATTGAATGAAATTGTTCAAGCTGTGTGAGTTTGTTTTGACAGTGTTGGACATTCGTTCTATTACTTGATATGGGTTTGAGTGGTGGAATGTATTAGCTATGCGTGCATTATTTCGAGTCTTTGTGCTTTTTTTTTTTTGTAAAAATGGAAGGATGAAATGATTCGTATGATGTCTGGTTTGAGCTGTCATTATAAAACAAACTCGACTTGAGTATTCTTGTTGTGTTTTGAGGAAAATGAGTGTTTTCTTATTAAAATAATTAATGGAACGAATTTTTCTCTTCCTGTTGTTTGAATTCTGGAATAATGGCAGTAGAGCTTCACTGTGCATTACGGGTTGAACTTGTTGTGGGTAACAACAAAGTGTAATTTGTTATTTATGAATTGTGTGCGTTGATGGATATAGAAAGCTGTGAAAATATTTGACAAGGTGGCTGTATAACTATTCCTCTGGTTATAATACCGTGTAAGAGGTATGAATTCTTCTAGTAATAGTAAGAGCATAGTAGCATCTTTACATTGTTTGCTCTATGATGGATACGATGTTCTACCTACTTGTTCTTGGTATTCGTATGTGCCTGATTGAAAGGAAGTTTTGATATGGATGGGAATAGGATAGCCAGTCTATAGAATGGACTGGGTAGAACATGCAAGTTATATGCTGCATCTTGTTGAACTCAATATATATATTTATATATATAATATACAGATGATAAATTCTTTATTGTTTTCATTAAAAGCAGAATATGAATGGATTTATTCCTTGCTGCTGGAAAGTGAATTCTCTCATTATTAGGATGAAAGTGTGACTTGTTGTGATTGTTGTACAATCTACATGTTATAAAGACGTAAATGTCTGTAGAGTGAATTATTTTAAAGGGAAATATATTATGCAGAAAGAATCATATTGTTGGATCATGTCTGTGCTAAATAGCGGATATTTGGTTAAACAATGCAAAGAGGTAATATGATCCTTCTTCCTTGTATCCGATTAATGATTTTATATATTTCACTTGAATTGTTACCATTGATTGGTATCACGCCTGGATTAAATACTCAGTGTAGCTAAGAGAAAAGAAAAAGAGTGTGGATGGATAATTTGAATTAGTGTTCAATTCTTCTTTCATACCGTTGGTAAATCTGTAACTGTTATGAAATGAATTTTGTACTGCCTTGCTTTAAACATCTGCATTTAATTGCTGTTTACTTTTCCTTCAAGTGTTTGATTGTTGAAATTAGACGGGTAGCATGAAAGGAAAGGGAATGGTTCTACTGGAAGTCTTATTTAAAAATCTAATTGTGAATCTTTCTCTAACTAATGTAAGGGAATGGAAATTACAACATTTATGATTAGAACAACAATTTGCATAATTGTATTTTCAGTTCTTACAGATGTTTGTAATTTGGAAATGTTAGAAGGAAATTACTTCCTGTAATAATTATTCGGGAAAGAGGGCAGTAATCCTTTGTCTGATTGGGATGGTAATTAGATGATTGAGTTGTTATGTTGTTCATCCTTTTCGGTACTTAATTCTTGGATGATGTTCATTTTTAACGTTTCATAAAAGCAAGGTTCTTTTATTGAGACAGTTAATTAAAAGCACCTCATTTTAAAGACAAGTGCTTAATATGCTCAGTTCAATGAACTGACCCATGCAAGTAATTTTGCAGATGAAACTTGATTACAAACGAAGACATGGTTGTTTTCTGATACTTCTTTTGATTAACTAAAGATGGATTGTATTGATAGCTATTACTCCTCCATGAGGAAATGAGAAAGGAAGAAATTACATTCTTCTATCTTTATGAGTTGTAATGTTGTTTGATATAAACAAGTCTAGTTGTTTGGACTGGAAAATGTATAGATTGTAAATCTGATGGATGAATACAAGTAAAAGTGTGATATTTTCAATAACTGTATTAGTTTGATATTGTTGAATAAGTTTGAGAATATAACATTATTCCTTGACTTGGAATTATTCAAATGTTAATGGATGAATTTAAAAGGAAATAACATCTATTCTTTACCTAAATGCAACTTTTACGTTGAAATGTGCAATTAGTTCATACTTGGATTAAGATTTTGAATTGACATTAAAAAGATTTAGATAAACACGAAATCCTAATTGGAAGGTATTCGGGATTAGTTCGAAAGCTAAGGGATATCAAATAACTTAGGGGCAGCCAAACCTTGTATTCGGACTCCGTTAATAGCCTCGAATGTTTAAATTCAGAAAATAAAGATATGGGAAATCATATCTATTGTTAATGAACCTTAACTAAGTAAGGTTAAGGAGGATAAATGAATAAATTCATTTAGAATTAGACCTCATTAAATGGCATCTAATAAGATGGAATTCTAAATTTGTTTACATTGTGGAAAAACTTGGTTAAGTTAATAGGTTAAACTTAATAGGTTTATTGATAATGGACTGATTAGTCCGAAGATTAAGAAAAGAACAAAGAATAGAATATGCAACCCTTCGGTATGAAGGATGAAATGCGTATTAAGCTAGAAGATAGATTAAGTCTCTCTTAGCTGCATACAACTGTAACGAGAACGAGGTTTAAGGATCAGCATGGCTGCTGAAAGTAGATCTTAAATATTAAGATTACAACCAAATCACACTTGAGCTGGATGTGTACTCTCGATGAGAGGATTCCGTAGAACATTGACATATGCCAGCTATAATATGGTGTCTTCATGAAGGCGGGACCTTCATGACGACAAAATGTTATAGCTGACATATTATAATGCCCTCCCAAATTAATTCATCAAGTTTACATAAGCTGAATACTAAGTTCTTGGCTGGGGATAGGAATGTGATCATGTATACGGAGTGACTCCGAAGGACTAAAGGTAACTAGACACACGGAGTCATCTAGGGACGACATCGTATGTCTGCATATATTTAGTTACCATGAGTAAGTTCCTATACTCGTTCATATTGCTAGTTGGGGATTAGAGCTTGACCTTAAATGGAAGGACTAGTAGAGACCAGGAAAGACCATTCTAGATAACAGATGAAGTGAGGTTAAGGACGTATTCCAATGATGTGTACCACATCTAGGAATATGATCATGCAAAGCATGTGAAAATATTTGGCCAAAGTATCGCAAGTGCTGGTTGCATTGTCCTAATCACCTAGTTTAAGATGTAGGATGTCAGATGAATATCAGTAACAGATATTCAGATAGACTTCTTAAATGGATCACTTTGATAACTGGAATCGGTAAGAGAACCCTGTATATTCATTATACAATGCACTGATTAACATGAAGGATTGGTAAGTCGCCGAGTCATGAAATGAGAGATCGTTGAAACTCTGAGCCATAAAATGGGAGATCGGTAGTTCTTCGAGTCATTTACAGCAGCATATGGTAACTGTTATATGATTGAATGGCATTGAATGTGTGTTCCATATTGCAAGTATGTGAATAGAGAACATTGGTTTTAAAAGGAAATTGTGTGATCCAAACTGCATTAGTTGGACAGAGAACAATTATTAAAACTTGAACGTGTGTTTGAATTATATAATTCATAACAGGGAACGTTGTATAAAAAAAAATTCCCTTGTTCTAGTATCTTAAAATGGGGATGTTACATATTGGTATCAGAGCTGAAGGTTGCAGCTCTTAGACCTAATGAGTCCATAATTTAATAAGGTTTACATTTTCTTATTGAATGCAAAAATGGTCGAACAAGAAGAAATGTTGCGAACAACTTGTTATCGGGTGGAGAAGCAACTATCTTGCTCAAAAGATGGATGAAATCCTTACTACCCTACTATACACGAGAGATCGTTTGACTGTTTTTTGAACAACAATCAATGGGAAATGAAGAGGAGGAAGAAGAAGCTGATATAAATGATCAGCACCTCTTGTGGACAACACCAATGGAGGGAATCCGGGTGTTGATAATAGTAATGTGAATGCTTCTAATCATCCTGAAAATAAAAGGGCAAGATTAGTAGCTAAACTTACAAATGACATAAAGAGAATAAGTCCTCCAAATTTTGATGGAACAACCCTTGGGGATGGAGCTGAGAATTGGCTCGGTGAAATGGAGAAGTACTTTGCAACAAAAAACTTCTCCGAGGAGACCAAAGCGATATGGGGAGCATATCGCTTTCTCATTAAGCATCATCATGGTGGGATGACTGTAAGGCTGAGTTGAATATTGTCAAATCAGACATAACTTGGGATCAATTTAAGGGTTACTTTAGGCAACGGTGGCTGCCTTAACTCTATTTTGATAGGAAAATGACTGAATTTCAGAACTGGTCGCAAGGAAGGCTGACGGTGACAAAATACTGGGAAGGGTTTACTAAACTCCTTAAGTATGTGCCGCAGTACCAAGCTGACGAGAAGTTCAGAATACGAAAGTTCATAATGGGACTAAATCCCATCATTGGTGGTGAAGTGGATGTCCACGGTCCAACCACCATGGAAGGAGTTGTCGAAAAGGCAATAAGACAGAATGAAAATTAAGAGCAATTTATGCTCATATGGAAGAGATAAGGAAGAAGATTCCCAATTCTTCTTCATCTCTCGCACCCAAAAGGGGGCCTTGGAAAAGGTTTGGTGTGAAAAAAAAATTTGTTGTAGATAACAACAAGAAATCTATAATGAACAAACCTACAAATAGTGTATGCGGAGTAGCTTCAAAAAAGTTAGTGGCAATGGACAAAAGTCCTATAGGACCCAAAATGATAACTTCAAAGTGGTAACAAATTTTAGCCTAGGAAAGGGCTAGTTAAAGGATGCTTTAACGTGGAAAGGACCATTACGCGAGTCACTGTCCTCTGAAAAAGGATGATCGCGATCAGCAGCATAGGATACACACTGCGGTGGCTAACAGACAAGCTGAAAAACAAGTTACGCCTATAGAAGTTCCGGGTAAGTTATTCGGTACACCTGTAGTCATACTTTTTGATACTGGAGCCACTGAATGCTTTATTTCTACTAAACTTGCAATGAAATTAAAAATAAAGGCTGAACGAATGGATAAGACATGGACAGTGCATTATGGGAATAATGTTGTCCATACAGTCGAAATGTGCCTTTTTGGGGCAATTCTTGACTTGCCCAGTTTCTCCACCGAAGTTGACCTGTATGTCACTCCTTTAGGATCATATGATATCATTATTGGAGTTAACCTGGTTGGTAGAACATAAGGAAAAGGTTGATGTTATGAAAAACAAATTTGTTGTTTTGACGACCTACAGAAAGCAACATCATTCAAGGTGTAAAGCGTGAAGTTGCAGTTAGAAAACTAATAGCTATGCAACTAAAAAGGGATAAAAATAGAGGCTGCACCTTGTATGTAGTAAAAATGATAGAAAATGTTGAGGAGGATAATGATTTCATGGAAAGATATCCATTATTAAGGGATTTCAGTGATGTATTTCCAGAGGAATTACCAGGTCTTCCACCCAAACGAGAGTTTGACTTTGCAATAGAAATCAAGCCAGGAACTGAACCCATATCTAAGGCACCTTATAGAATGACCACCCTTGAGTTGGTAGAGTTAAAGGCTCAATTACAGGAACTTTTGACTAAGGGGCTGATAAGACCAAGTGTCTCACCATGGGGAGTGCCGGTAATTTTTGTAAAGAAAAAGGATGGCACATTGAGACTGTGCATTGATTATAGAATGTTGAATAAGGCAACTATTAAGAATCGATACCCACTTCCTAGGATTGATGATCTATTCGACCAGATGCATGGAGCATCAGTCTATTCAAAAATAGATCTTCGATCTGGGTATCATCAGCTGAGAATAAAGGAAGAAGATATTCATAAAACAACTTTTAGAACAAGGTACGGGCATTATGAATTCACGGTGTTACCTTTTGGGTTGACAAATGCACCTACCGCCTTCATGAATCTGATGAACAATATTTTTCAAGAATACCTAGACAAGTTTTTGCTTGTATTCTTAGATGACATTCTTATATACTCTAAAAATGTCGAAGAGCACCAAGAACATTTAAGGGTAGTGCTGGAAGTTTTAAGAAAGAGGAAGTTGTATGGTAAACTATCTAAATGTTCCTTTTATGATGCAGAGGTGCATTATTTGGGACACGTTATAAGCAAGAACGGAATAGTTGTAGACCCTTCAAAGATCGCAGCTATAACCGAGTGGCCTGCGCCTAAGAACGTGCATGAAGTAAGAAGCTTCATGGGCTTGGCAGGATATTATAGAAAGTTTGTTAAGGATTTTTCAAAAATTGCTGCCCCAATCACTTCACTGCAAAAGAAGGATAAGAAATTTGTCTGGACTGAAAAATGTGAATCTTCCTTTAAAAATTTAAAGGAACAGTTAACTACAACACCTATTTTAACTGTACCAGATCCAAATGGAAATTTTATGGTTGTAACGGATGCATCGGGAGAAGGCCTTGGAGGTATTCTATTACAGAATGACCATGTTATAGCTTATGAAAGCAGAAAGCTTAAGTTACATGAACAAAATTATGCTCGCACACGACCTGAGCTCATTGCCATTATACATGCACTTCAAATGTGGGGGCATTACCTTTTAGGAAACCTGTTGAGTTAAAAGCTGACCATCCGGGGTTGAAGTATATTTTTACTCACCAAATTTGAATGCAAGACAAATAAGATGGTTAGAATTTACGTCTCGGTATGATTTTGATATAAGCTACATAAAAGGCAAGGAAAATAGAGTGGCGGATGCTCCGAGTCGAAGGAAGCACATCTCTACTCTTATAATGTTAAGAACTCAATTTAAGGATGAGGTGAAAGATTCCTTGAATCGAGATCCTTATTTCCAACAAGTTAAAACAGCACTTGCTGCGAGATCCAAAGGATGTGAAGTATAAAGGACTTCGCTTTGATAGGAAGGAATTCTAAGATTCAAAACAGGTCTATATACCCTTGGTAAATGATTTAAGAAGGAAATTGTTAACTGAATTTCATAATTCACCTTTTTACTGACACCACTGCATTACGAAAATGCTTATCGATCTTAAGAAGCAATACTACGGAAGGGAATGAAAAAGGATGTGGTGGAATTTGTAACACCTTATTTGGAATGTCGCATGTTAAGGCGGAACATATGCATCCCGCTGGATTATTGTATCCCCACAGTGTTCCATAGTATAAATGGCAAGTGATAATGATGGATTTCGTTCAAGGATTGCCTATGTCAAGGAACAAGCATGATATCATCCTGGTTGTCGTCAAAAAATTAACCAAAGTGGCACACTTCATTACTGGTAATTTGAAAGACGATGCACCAGTGTTACCAAGAAGATTTGTACATGAAATTTTTAGATAGCATGGAATACCTAAATTGATCATATCAGATAGAGATCCAAGGATGACATCAAGGTTTTAGCAAACACTTAATGCGGCCTTGGGAACTAAATTAAAATTCAGCTCTGCATATCATCCGGAGATGGATGGACAGACCGAGAGAGTCAATCAAGTTTTAGAGGACATGTTAAGAATGTATTGCATGGACTAGTAGTATAAATGGGAGGAATACCTTCTGCTAGTTGAATTTTCCTACAATAATACATATCACACCTCTTTAAAAATGGTGCCCTTTGAAGCATTGTATGGAAGAAAATGTAGAACCCCATTAGCTGGGATAGCGTAGAGGACAAAGAGGTAATTGGGCTAGAAATCCTCAAGGAAATGGAACAACAAATCAAAATGATTTGGGAACATCTAAAGGAGGCTGCCAATAGGCAAAAGAGTTATGCAGACTTAAAGTGGGTTGATAGGAATTATAAACTTGGTGAGAAGGTCTTTCTTTGAGTTAAGCCGAAAAAGAGCTCAATAACTTTTGGCAAGGCTGCCAAGTTGTCGCCACGTTACGTGGGACCTTTTGAAATTGTTGAAATAATCAACCCTGGTAGCTTATGGCTTGCATTACCCCCTGCTTTATCACAAATGCATGATGTTTTTCATATTTCTTTGCTTAAGAAATACGTAACAGATTTATCACATGTGCTGAATTGGAATTCCTTGTAGGTCCAAGACCCAGGAATAATCATGATTAAGCCCATTCGAGTGCTGGGAACTCGCCAGTTGTGCTTAATAAATCATGAAGTGAATCAATGTAAGGTCCAGTGGGACCAGTTTAGTGAAGAAAGTGCAACTTGGGAAAATCTCAAAGAAATGAGATATGCTTTTCCATACTTGTTTGATCAAAATTGAAATTCGAAAAAAAAAAAAAACAATGTAATTCTACCAAATTTAGACAATTATTGGTCTATTTTACGGTTATCTTAAAACACCTTTTTTAAAGAGTGAATCTGTTTTTGGTATGAACTTATGAATGGAAGGACAATAACTGAATTTTGTCCTAGAAACTCCTTGAATTGGTTAATTTGATCATCGGGACGATGATTCTTTAAGAAGGGAGGAATGTAACGCCTTGATTTTTGTAAGTTATCATGGTAATTACTTTTCATAATATTGTAACTGCTGAAATGAAGATAAACATGTTAAGATATATCTTTGATCTTAAAGGAATGTGTTGCTAATCTGGACCCTTGTTTGCTGTAATTTGTTTACTTGGGATAGAAGTTATTATTGCTTGTGTGATTGTTGATGAGACAACAAACTTGTCGTATGCTTGATGAACTCTATTTGCTGATTGACAACACACCTTGAATCAATTCCATTGATCCAAGGTATGTTGTGGCTTTCTTGTGATCACTTTGTCGATTTACTTCTAAACCAGACTGAAGGTTGATATAAAGGTTGCAGCACCTGATTACAGGTATGAATATCTGGTACATAGATGCCAATGAAAAAGGTTTGATTCTCAAACCACACACTGTCATTGTTGTATACGGTAGACAGCGTAAGATGATAAGGATAAGGATCTGGATGCAAGTGGCACGGTATGTGGAACATAGGACAAAACGTCTGCATTGTGTTGAATACGATCATCAAAGGCGGAAAGACTTGATTGGGAACTAATTAATTAAATATTAGGAGATTAAACCCTAACCTACACCTAAGTTTTATCTTATACCCTCACTACTATCCTATATGGATTTTAGATTTTATAAGGGTGAAATTAGATATAAATTCTATTAACCTACGAACTAGGCGAATGACCTAGATATGGACTATTAAAATCCTAAGCTAATCCTAACCTAAGAAAGGGGACGCATGGACCCATGTGGAAGGAAAGGATACGGAGGGAAGGTTGGAAATTTATTAGGACAATGAATGGCATCCTTACATAATTTTGCAACGCCAAGTTTGGTGGGAACAAAGAAAAGTTGGAGGCATCCAACTAGCTTAGAAACTAAATGGAATTTATATGAAAATTTGAAATTTGGAAACTCGCCAACTTGAGTCGGTGGTGGCGTGAGGAAAAAGGAAAAAGTAATGCATTCAATGCATTCAATGGCATTGGTCTTAGCGACCAGCTCACCCTGGAAAGTGGATTGCGAAGGAAGTTTGTTTGTTGTTGTGTGCATTGGGTTTTTAGTTGCTCTTCATTTGTTCCTCCATGGTTCTCATGAACTCCGCTGTAATTTGGTTATTATCTTTGTTCTTGGAGAAGCGAGGCTATTTTTGGAACTTGTGGAAATTAGGGGACTAGTTGGAAAGCCTAGCCAAGGACACCGTGGAGAGAAACAACTCCAGTGGGCATGGTTTTCTTCAAATTGCAAAAAAAAAGGGCATGTTAAGCCCTTCTCCTTAAACCGTTTACTTTTGTTTAATAGTCTCATTAAAACAACCCTGCTCTTATGATGGGGGTTTTGGCTATTTGATTTGATTGTTATGTTGAAGTGATTTTGGTTGAGTCATTTTTCCTTGCTTAGTACGACTTGGATAATTCTTTTGTGAAATAGGTGAATGAAATAAGTCATAGTCATCTAGGATTTGGTTGTTCATCATTGTCCTTGTTCTGTTGTACCAAAATGGCAGAAATGGTATCATTACCCCCAAATGCATAGAGGATGAAATCCTTGGAGAAGTCCGGTTGATGAGAGTTGGTGCTTGAGAGATGGCTTCTTTGATTGCTTCAAAACTCTCCTTGCCTTGTATCTTGTCCATTTGAAAGCCATGCTTTTCTTCAACATCTTAGTGATAGGTTTGACAAGGGCTGCAAAATCTGGGACAAACCTCCGAACAAAATTTATTCTCCCAAGAAACTCAAGTTCCTTCTTGTGGCTTGGTAATGGTAGTGCTCTTATGGCTTCAACTCTCTCTAGATCAATTGCTAATCCTTCTTTGGAGATAATATGGCCAAGGAGCTTTCCTTCATGTGTTAGGAAGATACACTTCTTAGGATTCAAAGACACTCCAAATCTCCTGCACCTTTGGAAGACTTGTCTCAAATGAGAGAGGTGGTCTGTTGTATTCTTTGAAAAAACAGTGATATCATCAAGATATATCAGCACCATGTTGTTAATCAAACCTTTGAACACCATGTCCATTGCTCTTTGGAAGGTAGCTCCAGCGTTGGACAGCCCAAATGGCATTTTCCTGTATGCATAAGTTCCCCATTTGGTTGTGAAGGCTGTCTTGAACTGATCTTCTTCCTTTACCATAATCTTATTGTACCCTGAGTAGCCATCAAGCAATGAAAACCTTTCGGAGCCAGCAACAACTTGTAAATCTTCTCCATAGAAAGAAGTGGGTAATGGTCCTTGAGAGATGCTCTATTCAAATCTCTCGAAATCAACGCATAATCTGATCTCTCAACTCTTTTTTCTCGATCGAACTAAGTTGGTAACCCAACTATAATGCTTGATTGGGAATATGATTCTTGACTTAATCAACTTGTTCAATTCCTTCCTCATGAGAGGTTCCATGTGTGGATTGACCGCCTTTGTTTCGCTTGATGGGCTTAGTATTTGGATCCAACTCAATGGTGTCTTTGAGCTAAATTGGGATTGAAACCTTTCAAATCTTCGTAGCTCTAAACAAACACATCGGGAACTCTTGACACACCTTGTATGAACTCATACCTTTCTTGTTTAGTTGTCATATTTCCAATTTGCAATGGTTTGTTCTTTTCCACCAAGATGGATACTTGAATCTTCTCTCTTGACTTTGAATGTTTGCTTTCTCTTTCCTAAACTAATCATTTGGATTGAAAATGGACTCCAAAGTGATAAGTCCCTTGGGTAGCTTGTTAGTTCTCGGTTGTACCACTTGTTCACCATACTCGTTGTTCCAATTTTCCTAATTTTTAGCTGAGAACTCAGCTTCTTCTTGTAAGAAATGGATAATTTACTGGTCATTCTCAAACACTTGCCAACTTACATTGTTATCCGGCACTAAAGGCCTCACAATCACATGGATGTTTGGCTATACCTTGTCCTTTTAAATGCTTTCCACAATATCAAAGGCTGCCCCAACTGCTGCAAGCCCTCGCCAAGTAGCTTGGTTTTCTTTTCTAGGAATGGATTTTATGCTAAGCCCTCAAAATCTTCAATGAGGTCCCACACCTGTTCTTGTAGCACTTGAGCAGATTATTCTTGACAACATGTTGTCCCTTAACTTGTTTACAATCAATTCACTATCACCAAAGACTTGTAGGTTCTTTATTCCTCTCTTGATTGCCCAATGCATCCCTTGCACCAAGGATTCATATTCAACAGTGTTATTGGAGCATGCAAACTGAAATCTAAAAGCTGAATAGTACTTTACTCCTTGAGGTGAAATAAGCATAGCTCCACCTCCTGCACCTTATCTACTCCTTGATCCATCAAAAAATAGCTACCATACCTCATTGTCATCCTTGTGGTTTGGCTTGGTGATGCTAGGAATGGGCTATCCTTCTTGATGTATGCAATAGACCCTAGCTCGAGATTCTTCTAATTCTTGATAAGGATCAAAAGCATGCACCTTGTTTGCCCATTCATCAAGAGTTAGATTCGGGATGCTTCCAACCTTGGTGTTAGCTTCATTAGTGCTTGGGTGATCTTCTTGATCAAATGCCGAACAGTTGGCATTGATCTGACTTGGAGTGTAGGGCTCAATGTGGAAGTTTGCAATAGGTTCAGACCTGATTGTAGCTTTGGTTCCATACCTCGTTCTGAATAGCATGTGTGACCAATCAGCAGACAAATATCCTCCAATCTTGGCTGTGAAATCTCTTGACAAACATAGGGAAAAGAGTGGTGGAAGGTCTATAACTGATACATCTTGTAAAAAAACAACATTTAGACATGCATGCAAGGTAAGACTCAAGTTTCTAATCACCCCAACTGTTGTTACTGCTGTCCCATCCAACTGCACTACCCCTTTGGATATGGTTTCATATTGAAGTCCTAGCTGATCAGCTATTTGCTTGGGCATCACTGAGCTACTTGCCCCGAATCAATCATGCAATTGTGCACCAATTGGTTTCCAATGATTAATGAGACATAAAAAGGAGGGGGCTTCAACATTTTACCTTGTTGTCCTCCATGATTCCCTTCAGGCTGGGCAGCATTTGTGAGCACCTTCTCTTGCATTTGGACTTGTTGATTCGAAGTTGGCCAGTCCTTCATGGTAGCTTGTAGAAAATCTCTCTGGCCTGGGATAGATAAGGATTCCCACATTGATATATTTACATTTGTATTCTTCATCTGATCAATGATACTAAATGGTGATGAAGGATCTCTTTGTTGTCCCTTGGTTTTCATATTCATCCCTTGCATGTGGGATGCAACAACCGTATTTGAGTTGGTCTAGGAGTTGTTCTTAGCTGCCCTTGTGCATTTACAACTGGATTTTGTTTGCCAACCATTTGTGGAGCCATAAAAGGTTGTGGATTGGTTGGAGATAATGGTTGTTCTTCACCCAAATTCCTTCTTTTTGACCTTGTGTTGGCTGCAACACGTTGAGAGACTGTTTGATTTATGCCACAAAAATCCTGTGCCCCCCAATTCACAAGTGTGGTGTCATTTGGAGCTGATTGCTGCTGGAATGTTTCTTGTTGTTGGTTGTTTCCTTGACTTCCCTTACCCTCCACACCAGTAGTTGTCACCATTAATGCTTTATTCAAGGCACCATTTGAAGCACATAGATTGGTTGTGAGGTTCATTGCATGGAAAACACCAATCATACTCTGAGCAACGTTGTTTTGTGTTGGCACCAATGCCTTAGAGGCAGATATAGCATGTGGATTATAGGGTTGAAATGGTCTATTGGCAAGAGGCCTTGCTTGATTTAGATTTGCAGCTGGATTGGGTGGTCTATGAGGTTGATATGGCTACTGTTAGGCTAAGCTTGAGGGCTGGAAGGAAGGTCTAAAACTTTGGGTTTGTTGCCTCTTGAGAGTAACCAGCTCATTACCTAAATTTTGCAATTGCTTCATGACTTCTTGAAGCTCATTTGGGGCAATTGGAGATGAAGTAGAAGATTCATTTGAACTTTGATTTCTAGGAGTGGGAGAAGGAGCCAAATTAGGTGTTTGATTAGTGTTTGGGCTCTCTAAACTTGGAAACAATGGCATGGGAGGTCTAGGGGCTAGTTTACCAGCTTGGATCAAACAATTTTCAGCCCTAATGGCAATGCTATAAGCCATAGGGATAGTTATGCCTCCCATGGACTGAATCAACATAGAAATATCAGAATTTAGAGCTTTGAGATAGTAAAGAAAAGCACCTTCCATTGTTGGCTTCGACTTCCACTAGAATTCTCTCCCAAGTCCTTTGAAATCTTAAATTAAAATCAGATAGCTGCTCATTGGGAGCTCTTTTGATAGTTGTCACTTTGCTCAAAAGGGACAAGTTGTCTCCCTTTTCCCCAAAATGCTCATGGAGGGCTATACATAGCTGATTCCAATTTTGAATAGAACCTGAGGCAAGACTCCTGAACCATTGAAAATATTTCCCTTTGAATGAAGATGCCAGCAGTTTGATAGCAACTTGCATCTCATTGATCTCATGGATTGCAAAAATGTTAGCAATATCCTTAACATGATCACCGGTGTGAAGTCCGATTATCTCTAGTGAAGTATGGAATGTTCTTCAATTGCTGTAAATGGGATTAGATTTTGTGCATTGAGAGCAAGTGGGTCATTGCCGGTGAAATTGACATAGGGGTTGTTTTGTGCCATTCTAATTAGTCTTAGAACCCTTGTTGACTAAATGAAAGGCGTACTAGGTGGAGGAGTTGAGAGAGTTCTGTTTGGTGGAGATGGAGACCTTTGGATTCTCCTCCTACTTTTCCTTATTCTTGGAGATAACTGCAGATATTCAAATAACACCTCTTCCTCTCCTGCTCTTGACCTTGTGTTGATTCTTCTCATGAGTTTTTAGGTCTGCACTGCCAAAACTAGCTGATTCTTCCCCTTGGAGTCGCTAGATGTGTAATTTATAGCTCTTTTAAGCAAGAAAATTATAGCAGATGCACATCAACTTTGCTGCAATGAAAATGAGACCTCTAAGTTCCCACCGGGCATGCCAAAACTATTGTTGCAAATCAGCAGCACCCCTGGATGTAAATCAGGTTTCTAAGTTGATGTTTCAGGTATCCAGTGTGATTGCACAACATTAAAACCTCTCTCAAGTGTGGTACTTGTAAAATGAGAGAGGAATCTCTAGATTAGAGGTTGGTTCCTCAAACTCCTCTATCAGATCTGTTATTTACACAATTGCAGAGGTTTGAATCCTAATCCTACTCTAAATTCCAAGGAGACAGAGATAGAAAGTGCAAAAATTGAAACTAAACTAATAGGTGATACACCAAAGGAGTGGTGAACACTTCTTGTTCATATAAATTGACACAATTTCATGAAATGCAACATGGAACATCATACACAGGCTGATAAGATGTAATTAGAGGTCTGAAATGAAGCAAGACAATACAAACAAAGGACTGAAAATTGATCACAGAGTCTGCACTATCATTTTCACTGTCAAAATCCTTGCATTTGCAACATCAAAGAGGCATAAACCTGTTACAATCATGAAGAAGGTCTGATACTTGCAAAAATCACTTGTTGAAGGTGAAAGAAGAAGCTTGCTATCCAAAAAAATGTTCAACCCCAAAAAATGAGCCAAATCTGGCTTTTACAATGCATGAGTCGAGCCCAAGAGAGAAAATGTGTAAAAATGTGGAAGACATTCCCCATTGAATGAATATGCATTAAAATAGCATGGGCATCCTTACAGGACCCATTCCCTGACATTTTTGGCCATGCTGAAGAAGAATGTGACCCATTTTGCATTAAAACTGGTTGTTGAAACGTCTTTTCTAGCCATTACCACGTGCTAGAGGTGTTTATTAATTTTCTCTCTTAAAACTCAACCAAAATGAAAAATTGACCATGGAATCATGTAGATAATTTCACCAGCTTTCCATTCATATAAAGAACGTGAAAATCGAGCTTTGGATCGAAAGATATGGCGATTTGAAAATTTAGGGCAAAAACAGGCCAAAATCGGATCGACGGGCAAAAGTTTGAATTTTTACCCGTTTGGTCTTTGGAAAAAATTGTTCTAAATGATGTTTAGAGCATCCGGTGTGATTGCACAACATGGAAACCTCTCTCCAAGTGTGGGACTTGTGAAAATGAGAGAGGAATCTCCAGAAATAGAGGCTGGTTCCTCAAACTCCTCGATTTAGATCTATATTTTGCACAACTACGAGAGGTTCTAATCCTAATTCTACCCTAGATTGCAAGAGAGACGGGGATAAAAATGCAAAAATGAAACTAAACTAAAGATGGTGATGCACCAAAGGAGTGGTGAAACATTTTTGCCATGTAAATAGACACAAATTCATGAAATGCAACAAGGAAAACATACACAAGCTGATAGATGTAATTAGAGGTCTTAAAATGAAGTAAAACAATACAAACAGAGGGTAAAAGCATTCACGAGTTTGCCTTTGTCAATTCCATGTAAAAATCTCTTGCATTCCACCATCAAAGAGGTATAAACCTGTTACAAACTGTGAAAAAGGTCTGATTCTTACAACTATCACTTGTTGGAGGTGAAAGAAGAAGTTTGCAATGCCAAAAAGTGTTCAACCATGAAGAAATGAGCCAAATCTGGCTTTTACAGTGCATGGGTCGAGCCCAGGAGAGAGAAAATGTAAAAAACATGGGAGCCCATTCCTCATTGATGGAAAATGCATTAAAACAGCATGGAGGACCTTACAAACCCATACCCTATCATTTTTGACCATATTGGAGAAGAATGCGACCCATTCTGTATTAAATTTGGTTGTTGAAATGTCATTTCTGGCCATGGACACGTACCAGAACCATTTTTGAATTTTCTCTCTCCAAACTGAACCAAAATTAGAAATTGACCATGGAATCATGTAGATAATTTTAACATCTTTCCAATGATATAAAGAACATGAAAATCTGAGCTCTGGATCAAAAGATATGATCGTTTGAAGATTTAGGGCAAAAACGGATCGGCGGGAAAAAATTTCAAATTTTACCTCTTTTTTGTCTTTGGAAAAATTTTCAAAAATTCCCCATGCTCCACTGGTCGGATGCCACGTGGCAGCTTCCTATTGGTTGCGGGCCTCAAATGGGAAAATTTTCCACAAAAACTCCATGAGCCATAACTTGAAAAATATAAGGAGTTAGGAGGCAAACTTTACCTTTACGGAAAGGAGAGAGAGCTCTATCGATGGTGCCATTTCCAGAAAGCCTTGAGTGCCTTAAAATCAAAAAATGTGGACTGAGGCACAAGAGAGGCAAGAACACAAGGAGTTAGCCACAAAAAATGAGCTGGGGCACATTTTGGATAACAATTTTGGCGACTCGGAGGGTCATCTGCTGCTTTAGATGAAAGTACCCGATAGCTGAAGCGATCCATTGGGCATGGAGCCATCAAATATTCTATTTTAGAACCCAAGTGACTTAGAATGTGCAAGGAGGAAGATGGAATATCACATGATGGAAGCGAGGACTACTGAAAACATCTCCAGGGACAGCAAGTTGTGCCCAAGCACTTAGGAAAGCAAAACTAACCTACAACAAAACAATGTGCAAAGCACTTGGAGGAATGAAAATCTAATCTAATATTTACAAGGTGGTAAATTTCCCTCTAGAAGCAATGCTTGAGATAGATTCCATTGACTGGAATCTGCAGTTCTTCACCATCCAATGAGGCCAATTGGAAAGCATTGTTGTTCTTGCACTTCGTGACCATGTATATGGGCCACTCCAAATGGCATCAAATTTTGAATGCCTTCCCGGTTTTGCTCTATCCACATCCCATTTCAACACTAGATCTCCAACACTGAAAAGATCTATCCTTGGCCTTCTATCAAAGGTCTTTTTGATCAAAGCTTGATCCTTTTCCATTGCTTGGGATGCACGATTTCGACCTCCTGCAGCTCCATCAACTCTGCATATCTCACCTCCATGGGCTCAAACTCTAGCAACTCTAATTGCTTCATGAGTTCCAATGTTGGCAACTCAAGTGACATGGGCAAGATTGCCTCTCTTCCATAGACAAGTTTGAATGGAGAGTTACACTGTGGATCTCTTGGGAGTTATCCTATCAGCCCATAAGGCTGATTTCGAGTTTGGTATGCCAAGACCTCGATTCTCATCAAGAGTCCTCCTAATGATCCTCAACAAGTTCTTGTTTGTAGACTCGGCTTTGGCCATTACCTTGAGGGTAATAGTTTGATGAAGTGCTTAGGTAGATCCCGTTCTTGACAGCCCACTCGGTCACCTTGGATCCAATGAATGCCATGCATTATACGAGATTATTGTAGCGGTATACCAAATCTGGTTGCTATCCCCTCATAAAAGTCTAAGATGTTGGACTCATTTGCTTCTTTGAGTGCTCTTTGCTTGATCCATTTGGTGAAGTAGTCCGTGGCTGTCAAAATCCATTTGTGCCCTTGACTTGAATTGGGATTAATGACTCATGAAGTCAAACCCCATTGCATGAATGGCTGGTCAAGCGAGATTGGATGCGATGGAAGGGCAGCAAGTCTCTCTTTTCTGTGAAGAATGCACAATTCTTACACCTCTTAATCCATGCATAGCAATCACTGAAAATTTTAGGCCAATAATAACCAGCCTTCATGATTTTTAGAGCTATCACTCTTGGTGCAAAATGACCACCAGCTGGTCCACCATGGAACTCTTCCAACACCCTATGAATCTGATTTGTGCTAATGCATCTCAGCAACACTCCATTCACATCTTTCTTGAACAAAACTCCATCAACAATGGCATATGGGACAGCCTGCAATCTGAAGTGTCTTCTTTGGGTCTTGTTCATCTCTGGGGGGCATAGGCCTATGCTTAGGAAGTGTATAATACCTTGGGTCCAGCAAGGAGTGGGGGCAGCATTGTCTTCTTCTTGATTGCCACTTGGCTCATGGCTGTCCTGGACTATCAAAACAGCCTCTTCTTCATTGCATACTTCTTTTTGCTTCCCCAAAACCAGCTGCTCACACAATCCTTTCCCTCTTACCAGCTTGGTGATCTTGATCTCAATGTCATACTCCATGACACGGGTGATCCAACCTGCCCTTTTCTCATTCAAATCTTTGTTGAGGAGGAAGTCCTTAACTCCACATGTGAGACCAGCAAGCTGGACCTTGTTGTTTGAGACTAAATGCTTGAATTTCTTCAAGCTTCGATTCTTTGTGCCACACATGCTTCTCGAATAAAAGAGTACTTCACCTCATAGTCATCTAGGCTCTGGTGAAGAAGAAGCAATTGGCTGCTCATCATTATCCTTGTTCTGCTGGTACCAAAATGGCGAAATAGTGTCATTACCTCCAAATGCATAGAGGATGAAATCCTTGGAGAAGTCCGGGTTGATGAGAGTTGGTGCTTGAGAAATGGCTTCTTTGATTGCTTCAAAACTCTCCTTGCCTTCTTTGTCCACTTGAAAGCCATGCTCTTCTTTAACATTTTGGTGATGGGCTTGACAAGGGCTGCAAAATCTGGGACAAACCTCTAAACAAAGTTTATCCTCCCCAAGAAACTCTGAAGGGCTTTCTTGTGGCTTGGCAATGGTAGTGCTCTTATGGCTTCACCCTCTCTGGATCAATTGCTAATCCTTCTTTGGAGACAATATGGCCAAGGAGCTTTCCTTCATGTGCGAAAGATACACTTTCTAGGATTTAAAGACACTCCAAATCTCCTACACCTCGTGAAAACTTGTCTCAAATGAGAGAGGTGGTGCTGCTGTTTTTTGGAAAAAACGTGATATCATCAAGGTAAATCAGCACCACGTTGTTAATCAAACCTTTGAACGCCATGTCCATTGCCCTTTGGAAGGTAGCACCAGCGTTGGACAGCCCAAATGGCATTTCCCTGTATGCAAAAGTTCCCCATTTGGTTGTGAAGGCTTGTCTTGAACTGGTCTTCCTCCTTCACCATAATCGATTGTAGCACGAGTAGCCATCAAGTAGTGAAAACCTCTCGGAGCCAGCCACAACTTGCAAGATTTGCTCCATGGAAGGGAGTGGGTAATGGTCCTTGAGAGATGCTCTATTTAAGTCTCTGAAATCAACACACAATCTGATCTCCCCACTCTTCTTTACTGTTTGAACCAAGTTGGAACCCAACTAGAATGCTTGATTGGGAATATGATTCTTGACTCA
This sequence comes from Taxus wallichiana var. yunnanensis, assembly GCA_018340775.1. NCBI lineage: Eukaryota > Viridiplantae > Streptophyta > Pinopsida > Cupressales > Taxaceae > Taxus > Taxus wallichiana. The sequence continues at coordinate 170,915,450 of CM031242.1, read as the reverse complement.
ATCAGCTTGTCCAATTCTTTCCTCATGAGAGGCTCCATGTGTGGATTGGTGGTCTTTGTTTACTACACGACGGGCTTAGTATTTGGATCCAATTCAATGGTATCTTTGAGCTAAGTTGGGATTGAAACCTTTCAAATCTTCATAGCTCCAAGCAAACACATCAGGGAATTCTTGACACAATTTGCATGAATTCATACCTTTCTTGTTCGGTTGTCATCTTTCCAATTTGCGATGGTTTGTTCTCTTCTACCAAGATGGATCTTGAATCCTCTCTCTTGACTTTGAATGTTTGCTTTCTCCTTTCTAAACTGATCATTGGGATTAAAAATGGACTCCAAAGTGATAAGTCCCTTGGGCAGCTTGTTAGTTCTCGGTTTGTACCACTTGGTCACCATCTTGCTTGTTCCAACTTTTCTTGATTCTTAGGTGAGAACTCGGCTTCTTCTTACGAAAAATGGATGATTTGCTTGGTCATTCTCAAACACTTGCCAAGCTGACATTGTTATCCGCCTTTGAAGGCCTCACAATCACGTGGATGTTTGGTTGTACCTTGTCTTTTTGAATGCTTTCCACAATGTCAAAGGCTGCCCCTCTTTGCTGAAGCTTTGTCAGCCGACTTGATTCTCTTTCTAGGAATGGATTTGATGCCAAAACCCTCAAAATCTTCCATGAGGTCCCACACCTGTTCTTGTAGCACTTTGAGTAGATCATTCTTGGCAGCATGCTGTCCCTTGACCTGATTTACAATCAATTCACTTTCACCAAAGACTTGCAAGTTCTTTATTTTCTTCTTGATTGCCCAATGCATCCCTTGCACCAAGGCTTCATATTCAGCAGTGTTATTGGAGCATGCAAACTGAAATCTAAAAGCTGAATAGTACTTTACTCCTTGAGGTGAAACAAGCATGGCTCCACCTCCTGCACCTTGTCTACTCCTTGATCCATCAAAAAACAACTGCCATACCTCATTGTCATCTTCATGGTTTGGCTTGGTGATGCTAGGAATAGGCTGATTTTCTTCGTGTATGCAATAGACCCCTAGCTCAGATTCTTCCACTTCTTGATAAGGATCAAAAGCATGTACCTTGTTTGCCCATTCATCAAGAGTTAGATCCGGGATGCTTCCAACCTTGGTGTCAGCTTCATCGGTGCTTGGGTGGTCTTCTTGATCAAATCTTTGAACAATTGGCGTTGATCGACTTGGAGTGTAAGGCTCAATGTGGAAGTTTGCAATAGGTTCAGACCTGATTGTAGCCTTAGTTCCATACCTCATTCTGAACAGCATGTGTGACCAATCAGCAGACAAATATCCCCCAATCTTGGTTGTGAAGTCCCTTGACAAGCATAGGGCAAAGAGTGGTGGAAGGTCTATGATGATACATCTTGTAAAACAACAACATTTGGACATGCATGCAAGGTAAGACTCAAGTTTCTAATCACCCCAACTTTTTATTCTTGCTTTGTCCCATCCAGTGCACTACCCCTTTGGATATGGTTTCATCTTTGGAGCCCTAGGTGATCAGCTATTTGTTTAGGCATCAGCTGAGCTACTTGCCCCGGAATCTATCATGCAATTGTGCACTAACTGATTTCCAATGATTAATGAAACATAGAAAGGAGGGGCTTCAACATTTTACCTTGCTTTGTCCTCCATGATTTCCCTCGGGTGGGCAGCATTTGTGAGCACTTTCTCTTGCATCGAACTTGCTGATTCGAAGTTGGCCAGATCCTTCATGGCAGCTTGTAACAAGTCTCTTTGGCACAGGATAGATAGGGATTCCCACATTGATATATTAACATTTGTCTTCTTCATCGATCAATGATCTTGAATGGTGATGAAGGATCTCTTTGTTGTCCCTTTGCTTGTACATTCACTCCTTGCACGTGGGCAGCAATAAGCTGGTATTTGAGTTGGTCTAGGAGCTTGTTCTTGGCTGCCCTTGTGCATTTGAAATTGGATTTTGCTTGCCACCATTTGTGGAGCCATGGAAGGTTGTGGATTGGTTGGAGCTAATGGCTATTCTTCACCCAAATTCCTTCTTTTTGACCTTGTGTTGGCTGCAACACCTTGAGAAACTACTTGATTCATGCCACAGAAATCTTCTGCTTGCCAGTTTACCAATGTGGTGTCATTTGGGGCTGATTGTTGTTGGAATGTTTCTTGTTGTTGGTTGTTTCCTTGATTGCCTTCACCCTCCACACCAGTAGTTGTCACCATTAATGCTTGATTCAAAGCACCATTGAAGCACATAGATTGGTTATGAGGTTCATTGCATGGAAAACACCAATCATACTCTTGAGCAACGTTGTTTTGTGTTGGCACCAATGCCTTAGAGGCAGATATGGCATTAGGATTATAGGGCTGAAATGGTCTATTGGCAGGAGGCCTTGTTTGATTTACATTTGCAGCTGGATTAGGAGGTCTTTGTGGTTGGTATGGCTGCCTGTTAGGCTGAGCTTGGGGCTGGTAAGAAGGTCTAAAACCTTGGGCTTGTTGCCTTTTGAGAGTAACCAGCTCATTGCCTAGGTTTTGCAATTGCTTCATGACTTCTTGAAGCTCATTTGGGGCACTTGGAGATGAAGTAGAAGCTTCATTTGAACTCTGATTTCTAGGAGTGGGAGAAGGAGCCAAATTAGGTGCTTGATTGGTATTTGGACTCTCTAAACTTGGAAACAATGGCATGGGAGGTCTAGGGGCTAGTTTGCCAGCTTGGATCAAACAATTTTCAGCCCTAATGGCAATCTTATAAGCCATAGGGATAGTTATGCCTCCCATGGACTGAATCAACATAGAAATATCAGAATTTAGAGCTTTGAGATAATAGAGAAAAGCACCTTCTGTTGTTGGCCTAACTGCCACTGGAATTCTCTCCCAAGTCTTTTGAAATCTGAAGTTGAAATCGGTCAACTGTTCATTGGGAGCTCTCTTGATGGTTGTCATTGCTCCAAAAGAGACAAGTTGTCTCCCTTCTCTCCAAATTGCTCATGAAGTGCTATACACAGCTGATTCCAATTTGTGATAGAACCAGCTCCAGGCTTCTAAACCATTGCAATGCTTTCCCCTTGAATGAAGATGCCAACAACTTGACAGGCCACTTGCATCTCATTGATTTCATGAATTGCACAAAGGTTAGCAATATCCTTAACATGATCACCTAGAGTAGTCTGATTTTCTCCAGTGAAGTATGGAATGTTCTTGAGGCTGCAATAGGAATTGGATGTTGTGCATTGAGGGCAAGTGGGCTGCTTTGCTGTGAAGTTGACATAGGGGTTGTTTTGCACCATTCTAATTGGTCTTAAAACCCTTGTTGATGAATGAAAGGCCTACCGGGTGGAGGAGTTGAGAGAGTTACATTTGGTGGAGATGGAGACCTTTGAATCCTTCTTCCTTTTGCCTTACTCTTGGAGATAACTGCAGATATTCAAACAACACCTCTTCTTCTCCAGCTCTTGACCTTGTAGTGATTCTTCTCATGAGTTTTCGGGCTGCCTTTGCTGAAACCAGTTGATTCTTCCCCTTTGGAGTCGGATATATGCAAATTATAGCTCTTTTCAAGCAAGAAAATTGCAGCGAGATGCACATCAACTTTGCTGCAATAAAAATGAGACCTCTAAGGTCCCACCAGGCGTGCCAAAAAACTGTTGTTGCAAATCAGCGGCACCCACTGGATGCAAATCAAGGTTCTAAATGATGTTTAGAGCATCCGGTGTGATTGCACAACATGGAAACCTCTCTCCAGTGTGGGACTTGTGAAAATGAGAGAGGAATCTCGAGAATAGAGGTTGGTTCCTCAAACTCCTCGATTTAGATCTATATTTTGCACAACTACGAGAGGTTCTAATCCTAATTCTACCTAGATTGCGAGAGAGACAGGGGATAAAAATGCAAAAATGAAACTAAACTAAAGATGGTGATGCACCAAAGGAGTGGTGAAACATTTTTTTGCCATGTAAATAGACACAAATTCATGAAATGCAACAAGGAAAACATACACAAGCTGATAGATGTAATTAGAGGTCTTAAAATGAAGTAAAACAATACAAACAGAGGGTGAAAGCATTCACGAGTTTGCCTTTATCAATTCCATGTAAAAATCTCTTGCATTCCACCATCGAAGAGGTATAAACCTGTTACAAACTATGAAAAAGGTCTGATTCTTACAACTATCACTTGTTTGGAGGTGAAAGAAGAAGTTTGCAATGCCAAAAAGTGTTCAACCATGAAGAAATGAGCCAAATCGGCTTTTACGGTGCATGGGTCGAGCCCGGGAGAGAAAACGTAAAAAACATGGGAGCCCATTCCTCATTGATGGAAAATGCATTAAAACAGCATGGAGGACCTTACAAACCCATACCTATCATTTTTGACCATATTGGAGAAGAATGCGACCCATTATGTATTAAATTTGGTTGTTGAAATGTCATTTCTGGCCATGGACACGTACCAGAACCGTTTTTGAATTTTCTCTCTCCAAACTGAACCAAAATTAGAAATTGACCATGGAATCATGTAGATAATTTTAACATCTTTCCAATGATATAAAGAATGAAAATCTGAGCTCTGGATCAAAAGATATGATCGTTTGAAGATTTAGGGCAAAAATGGCCCAAAAACGGATCGGCGGGAAAAAATTTCAAATTTTACCTCTTTTTTGTCTTTGGAAAAATTTTCAAAAATTCCCCGCGCTCCGCTGGTCGGATGCCACGTGGCAGCTTCCTATTGGCTGCGGGCCTCAAATGGGAAAATTTTCCACAAAAACTCCGCCGAGCCATAACTTGAAAAATATAAGGAGTTAGGAGGCAAACTTTACCTTTACGGAAAGGCGAGAGAGAGCTCTATCGATGGTGCCATTTCCGAGAAAGCCTTGAGGAAGATGGAATATCTCTGATGGAAGCAAGGACTGCAAAACATCTCCGAGGGACAGCAAGCACAAGCCAAAAGCACGTACACACGCTTTGCGCACATGCCCACACACATGCACACACACACACGCATGCACACTCACGCACACGCACACGCCCCACGCACAGGGCAAAAGCACATGCACGCACATGAACACACGCACACACACGCACACGCACTGCACGCCCATGCACACGCACACGGGCACACACAAGTCACATGCACAGTCATAAGCACACGCACACACACGCACATGCACACGCACACGCACATGCCCACGCACATGCACACGGACACACACACGCGCGCGCGCCACGCACACGCCACGCACAAGCCAAGCACACACACGCACACGCACGCACATGCACACATGCACGCACACGCACACGCACACGCCCATGCACAAGCGCACAGACAGGCGCACGGGGCACACGCACATGTACACACGCACCTACATGCACACACACGCACACGCACACGCACATGCACACACACACGCATACACACAAGCACACGTACACGCTCGTGCACACACACACGCACACGGACATGCACACGCACACAAGCAGGAAAAAACAAACGCACACGTAGGCATACGCACAAGGACACTAACACGCACACACACACATGCATACGCACAGCACATGTACACACACGCACACGAACAAGCACACGCACAGGCACACACGCACACACGCATGCGCACACACGTACACACACACACACACAAGCACACACACACTAGCACATGCACACATACATGAACACACACACACGCAGGGCACAGCACACGCACAAGTGCACGCACGCACACACACGCACACGCACACGCACAGCACACACACACGTCTACATAGTCACATGCATAGGCATAAGCACACGCGCGCACACACGCACATACATGCACATGCACATGCCCACGCACACGTACACACACATGCACACTCACGCACATGCACACACCCACGCATAGGCACAAGCACACGCACGCACGTGCATGCACAAGCACACGTACGCACATGCACACACACGCACACGCACACGCCCATGCACACACGCACAGGAACACACACAGTCACATGCACAGGCATAAGCACATGCACACACACGCACATGCACACGCACACGCACATGCCCACGCACTTTTTCGCACTCGCACATGGACACACACACACACTCACGCACACACACACGTCCACCCACAGGGCATAAGCACACACACGCACACACATGCACAAGCACACGCACGCCATGAACCACACACGCATGCACATGCACACGCACACGCCCATGCACACACGCATGAGCACGAGCACACGCACATGTACACATGCACCTACATTGCACACACGCACACGCACACGCACACGCACACGCACATGCACACGTACACGCACACACACACGCACATGCACATGCACACACAAAAGCACACTGCACACGCACACGCACACACACAAGCGCGCACGCACACACACACACACACACACACACACACACACACACATGCACACACGCTGACACTGCACACGCACTTCACGCACACGCACATGCACATGCACATGTACACGCACACCATGCGCACATGCACACGCGCACACACGCATACGCGCATGCACCACGCACACGCACATGCACACGCACACACACAAGCACATGCACACGCACATGGACATGCACGCGCATACGCACGCGCTGCACGCACACGGACATAAAAACACACACCCACAAGACACACGCACACACACACGCACACGTGCATGCTCACTCACATGCGTACACACACACACTGCACGCACTGCGCACTGCAGCTCGTGCACACGTCTGCACGCACATGCACATGCACATGCACAAATGCAGGAATAAACAAACGCACACGTGGGCATACGCACATGACACTAACACGCACACGCACATGCATACGCACACGCACATGTACACACACACACATGCACACGCAAAAAGGGACATGCACACGCACACACACACCCACGCATGCGCACACGTACATGCACACGCACAAGCACACACACACATGCACACGCACACGCATGCACGCGAACAAGCACTGCACGCGCTCCACACGCACACGCACGCACACACACGCACACGCACACGCACACGCACACGCACAAAACACACATACACACATACACACACATGCACATGCACACGCACACACGCTTGAGAAAAAACAAAAACGCAAACATAGGCATACGTACATGGACACCAGGCGGAGGCACACACACATGCATACGCACACGCACATCTACACACACACGCACACGCCAAGGATACGCATACGACGCGCGCGCACACACACACACACACACACATGCGCTGCACGTACACGCACACGCGCACAAGACACACACACACATGCACACGCACACGCATGCACGCAACAAGCACACGCACACGCACATGCACATGCATAAACACACATACGCACATACACACACACGCATATGCACACGCACACACGCAGGAAAAAACAAATGCACATGTAGGCATACGCAC
>CM031242.1:170823387-170893387 GCA_018340775.1 Taxus wallichiana var. yunnanensis | reverse complement strand
TTTTTGGAAAGTCCTTGTTTACCTAAAATGGAGCTTCCTATCAAAGTTATGGCCATTTGAAGTTTTACTTCAAAATGGCCATCCCAAACAAAAATGAAATAATTCGACCTTTAAAAAACAAAAATTAAATTTTGAACTATGGAAAATTTCTCAAAAACTCCCGTGACCCTACCAACCTCTCATCCTATCAAAATTTTCACGTGGCACCTTAGAGGTGGGTCCTTAATAAAACTTAACCATTTTTTTGTCTTTGGAAAATTTTCACTTTTATCCCCGCAACCCCTCGGCCCCGCACCAATCACATGCTAACACGTGGTAGGGAGGAATGAGGATTTAGAATTGAAAACTTAACTTTTTACACTTTTGGAAAAATTTCACTTTTTCTTCCGCTGGCCCGCGGCCAATCACAAAGCGCCACGTGGCCATTTGAGCAAGTGCGGAGGCATGGAGGAAAATTTTCCTTTGGAAAATTGAGACTTTGGTTTTGGGAAAAATTTCAAATTTTTCCCGCGACCCGCTCACCCGCACCAATCACGTGATGACACATGGCATTTGGGAAAATTTTCCCAATTTTCTCCCTAACCCCATGGACCTCCAAGGGAAAATTTTCCCTAAAACTCTCGCCCGGCCATAACTTGAGTTTTACAAGGAGTTAGGAGGACTTCTTTATATGGTTGGAAAGGTGAGGAAATTTCCTATCCAATGAGTCTAGTTTAGGAAATTTTTGATAAATCTAAGTGTGTGAAAAATATAGTTGAATTTCAGGGCTTGATAGAGAGTAGGCCTGGTGATAAATTTCTCCCTGAACCTTAATAAAACTTGTAACCTCCAAATTAGAACCTAGTAAACTTGTTATAAGATAAAAATGGAAATCTTGTGTTTGGTTAATCAGAATTTATTCGGAACCTATTTAGTTTCAAACTAGTGTCTTGCAACTTGGTTGTAGACTCTTCCTATAAAAAAATTATTCCATAATTTTCCTAATTTGTTTCTTGGTCTCAAGTGGTAGTTGAAGTAGGCATCACACTTGGTATCAGAGTAGTGGTTCAAAAGCTTGGACCAATGGGCACACTAGAAACATTGAGAATTGAAACCTAAAACTAGAAAATTGATAATCTAGAAAACAAAACAAATTAAAAATTGAACATGTTAGTAAACTTAGAAAACTCGAAGAAAACTCAAGGTAATGAACTAACTCCCACTGTCAGTGCAGTGACAGGAGTAGGAGGACGGAGAGGAGCAGAGGAACATTCACCAGAGGCTCGCCAGTCACCACCACCACCACTAGACTAGGTTTAGAAGCTGCCCTACCATAGATTTTACAGCACCCTCCAGATGTTAATGCCACCTTACACGCGAGGATCAAGTAGGAGGGCACTCGGGAAACATGACAGAGATACTTCCATTGAGGGACATGCACCTCCTCCACAGGGTGAGGAGGATGGAGGAGAGAATTTTCATGGAGAGTCAGCTAGAGTAGAGTCTCCTTTGAGGGGACATGGTGACCATATTTCAGGACAGAGAGAGAGGTCTCGGAGCCCTAGGCTCGGGGATAGGTAGGCAGAGAGGCCCAGAGGCCGTCAGACCCCAGCTACGGATCATATCAAGGAGATCCTGAAGCTTAGGCCCTCACATTATTCAGGTGACACAGGTGGTTTCAAGGTAGGATGCTTAGCTAGTTAGCATGAGCGGTTGCTTTAAGCTTTGTCCTTGTTCTAGCAACACGAAAGCTCGTGTTGTGATCCATCTACTGAAGGATAGAGCTGGAGTATGGTGGAGGACAGAGGAGCAGAAGCTCCATATAGATTTAGAGACAATCACTTGGGAGTTGTTTGAGGAGAGATTCAGGAGTAGATACTTGCCACGAGATTCATACAATAGAGGATCGATGAGTTCCACGACCTTAAACAGCTTCCTTACTTTGTGGTCGAGTATGAGAGTAGGTTCCTGGACCTACTTCAGTACGTTGATTACATGCAGGATGAGCAGGTGTGGATCCACAGGTTCATCCGAGGCCTTAATATAGACATTGGAGGTGCAGTTCAGATCCACTGCCCACAGACATTAGCGGAGGCCATTGAGAAGGCCTACATTGCAGAGGAGACTCGGGGTAAAACCCAACAGGCTAGAGACCGGGTCAGGATCCGTATTCAGTAGTTGCAGGATAGTAGATCGAGGGGGTCAGCTCCTCTTCCTCGTGGTGGTCAACATTCTTCATAGTCATCTTTCAGACCACAAAGCAGCAGCAGCAGTCCCGCCCACCATTTAGGCCTCCTCAGAGAGCTGATGCACAGAGAGGTCGCAGTATGGGGCCTCCTCCTAGGGGACCCACCAGGACACAGGGTGGAGCTAGAGCTCAGTCGGTAGGAGCTCGACCACAGAGGCCACAATAGACTATAGCTGGATCATCAGGATCCACAACACCTACCTCTAGGGAACCTTCTGGCGGTGCCGCTCCTTGGAGAGGTTCAGGTGGTTGTTTCGGGTGTGGAGCAGCGGGACACTTTTGGAGAGATTGCCCCGTAACCCTAATAAGGGTAAGGCACCCATCTCAGAGCCTACATTCGGAGACATGGGACAGAGTCACAAGATCTATGCAAAGTGGTTGAGAATCGCAGCTAAGCACCAAAGCACGGTCATTGAGACTACAGTAGCATTGGAGGTGTTCCTACTTCTATATTGTTTGATTCTCGGTTCTTCTGATTCATTTATTGCACCATCCTTGGTAGAGTGATGCGAGTGGTGGCTATTAGACAGGGTCATAGTTGGGATGTCAAGATGGCTTCGGGAGCCAAGGTCTTTGTAGACTCCTTAGTAAAGGAGTGTGTTGTTAACTTGGGACCTTTCACCACCACTTCAGATCTCCGCGTACTTCCTTTGGGCTCGTATGGAGTCATTTTAGGCATGGATTGGTTGTCTGCACATAGGGCCAGGATGGATTGCTATCATAAGACTATATCTTGTGTAGACGATCTTGGAGTTGAGTCGGTGATTTCTGGGGTCAGGAGACCTATTTCTATTCACACTATCTCTGCTATGTAGCTCAAGCGGTGTGTGCGATGGGGTTGTCAGATGTATGTAATACAAATCACACCGCTGACCAGACAGAGGATGGATCTAGTGGGCCATCGCTAGATGACCATCCCATTTTGAGAGAGTATGCAGATGTGTTTCAGGGGAGCTACCGGGGATGCCACCCCCACGTGAGATTGATTTCCATATTGATTTGGTTCCAGGAGCAGAGCCTATCTCATGAGCTCCTTATTAGATGACCACCCTAGAGCTCTGTGAGCTCAAGTTGCAGCTGGAGGGCCTTCTAGAGAAAGGCCTTATCCGTCCTAGTGTATCCCCTTGGGGTGCACCGGTTATATTTGTGAAGAAGAAGGATGGATCCTTACGGTTATGCATAGACTACCGCCATTTGAATAAGGTAACGATCAAGAATTGTTATCCCCTGCCTCGCATTGATGACTTGTTTGATCAAATGAGGGGAGCCACGGTGTTCTCTAAGATTGATCTCAAGTCTGGGTACCATCAGTTGAGGATTACGGAGATAGACATCCATAAGACTACTTTTCGTACGAGGTATGGGCACTATGAGTTCACAGTGGTGCCTTTTGGTTTGACGAATGCCCCGCATTGTGTTTATGAGTTTGATGAATGGGGTATTCAGGACATTCTTAGATCACTTCATGCTCATCTTTCTTGATGAAATTCTAATTTACTTGCGTACGCTGTAAGGAGCACAAGTAGCACCTCGTCACAGTTCTTCAGAGTGTCTTCGTGAGCAAGCATCTTTACGGGAACTTGGAGAAGTGTGCTTTCTTTCAGTCAGAGATACAGTACTTGGGTCATATCATCTCAGGGAAAGGTATCGTAGTCGATCCTTCCAATATTAGAGCCATTATGGATTGGCCAAAGCACCCACTACAAAGGATGGAGGTGCTAACTTTATGGGGTTAGAAGGCTACTACAGGATATTTGTTCGGGATGTAGTGCCCACTTTCCTTAGACACTATTCAGATACTGATCCTGACACTATTAGTCACATTTTGGATATTATTATGTTTTGATTAGTATGATGGTTAGATGTTAGATCCTGGATTAATATTGATCTGGATTCAGATATTTTACTTGAGGATCATTGAGACATTTTTATTATTATGTGGATGATGATATACTAGTTGACATGGACAAGTTATTGATGTTAATTTTAGACATGTGACATTGATTATTATGAATAGCTCTAGTATAGAAATCTATTGGATGATGATATAGTTACAAATTGAATTTTAATGATAAATATTGAATCTTGATATTGTTGTGATTCAGATTTAATGTTTATATATCATTTGGATGTTTTGATATGGCCACGAGGCCGAAGGAGGTATTTTGCATTTTACAGGTTAAAAATCACAACAATGTCGGGGGACTGGAGACTAACCATATTGGAATTCAGTGTGAAATCAACAAGGTCACCATGGCAACTGTGTTTGATTGTGTGTTTAGTTGTTAGGATTTCCCATGGGGGGATTTCCATTATTGTGACCATAGGGGCATATGTGTGTTTTTATTATGTGTTCCCTTTTTAATTATTGTTGTGTGTATTTTATTTGTAATGTGCTTTTGTTTTAATTATTTAAAAGTGATAGTATAATGTGAGAGTCATATAGTTAAAATTTAATTAAATTAAATGGGATGTGGAAGGTGAAATTAAATGTTTTTGCCTTGGTTGAAAATGAAATTTGATTTATATATTTTATAACCTTATGGTAATTAAATAAATCTTATGCCAAAAGGTTGTCATAAATAAATGTCATAGAAGTTAATACATTTTAGAAGAGTGTGTAAGTTACCAAGTATGGGTTGTGTAAGAGATTGTAAGGCTGATTTTGGAAGGTCAAACACTCCTTCCTCTTTGAAATTAGAATTTGGCCTTGAAGGACAAATTTGGAGGCTTATGGGACAAGTTAAACTTGTCCCACACCTCTCAAAAACCTCCACCAACCATGATTATAATTTTAGAGTCAAAATCAACTTATTTTATTATGTTTTGGCATGATTTTATGAAAGAAGTGATTGCACTTACCTTACAAATTTTAAATGCATTTTCCTTTTGGGTATGGGTTGAGTTTGTGCATGTAAGTAATTTTGTCATTCACATTCATTGTGATGTATTTATTTTTGATGTGATTTCATTTTGGGATGAGGAAAAATGATGTGGCATCCCACTTGGAATCCACATCATCCTCTTCCATCCTCTCCTTTAAAATGGAATTTCTTCCTCTTTTGGAGGTTGTTGAAACCTTGCCATTTGCTTCTTGGGGTCAAATTTTTCTCTTGCATTGGGAGCTTGTTCTTGTGGAAGGAGCTTGGACTGATTTGCATGCTTTGCATTTGCTGTTTTGGGACTGATTTGAGCAACAAGAATCTACTGTTTGAAAGCAAATCTCCATTATGGAGAGGTAGGCTCTAATTCTTTTAAATTGTTGTTTTCCCCTTCTTGCATGCAAAACATTGAATGGTATTGTGTTTTCATTCTTTGAGGGATGGGTATAATTCCTAGGACATGGTGTAAAAAGAGAAGACTATGGGGTTTCAAATGGGGGCATAACGAATTTTTCATTGGCATTTGTTCTTTGTGGAGGGAGTGTTGGTTTGGGATCCACCTAGGAAAGGAAATAGTTTGAATTTCCTACTTCTTGGGGGCATAAGGAGGGGTTGGGAGATATAAGGTTTATGGGATTTGATTGAGTTTATAGTGGGTTGCTTTTGGTGGATGCCCGATTCCAACATGGGAGGCATAAGGAGACCCCATAGTTCTTTCTCTTGATTGGCTTCTTTGCTTAGAGAAGGAGCCTTTGTTTTGATTGAAATTGTTGTTGTAGTTGAGAATTACATCTTTTTGTTTGTGCATTTCATTGTGCATGTGAATGTATGTTATATGTGGAAGAAGCTATGTTGCCATGTGTTGTTTTATCATATTCCATTCCAATATGGTTGGGGCTCGGGGGCCGATGGGGAAAGATGGCTTCTATTTTCCCATTGGGTATCTTGGTTGGGTGGAGAGTGTTTCCTTTCCCCTTCCTTGTTGTGATTAAAAGATAAAAGATGAAGAAATCAACTGCGTTGTTTGGAGCTTGGAGAAATCAGTTTGACAATCATTTCCTTTTAGCAAGTTCATTGTAACCTTCCCACTTTAAAGTGGATGATTTGTATTGTTAATTGTAATGAGAAGACATCTTGTATTGAAATTAAAAGGTTGAAAGTGATAAGTGAATTGTAAAGAATTATTATTCCATACTGTGTTATGAGAAGAATGTGAAAGAAAGAAATATGTATTGTGCATTGTAATTTGAAATTCAAAGAAAGAGATAAACTGTTGAATTATTGTTGGAAATCAAATAAAGAATTACATTCCTTTCTCAAAATTTCATTGTTGTATTAGATCCAAGTTGTTGTTGTGAAATGAAAACTCTTCTTTGAAAGAGATTAAGAAATAGCATTTCCAGTAAATGTATTGTGTTTGAAATCAAAACTGGAGTTTAAACTTGAATATGAACTGTCAATTAATTGTTCGAATCAATCGAATGCCTTAGATAAGATTTGAAAATGCCTCCCCATATTTGGAAGATGCAAATTGGTTAATAAACTTGTTAGCAAATGATCTTTGTTTCTTTCTTTAATTCTGGCAATGAATTTCCATAAAAAATGTACAGTTCAGATTTTTAGTTAAAATTGAGAAAGGAAACAAAGTATTTTAGATGTATCAGGTCCTATTGAACCCACATTGAACTTCATATTTAAGAAAATATCTCAAAAACTCTATCAAATCCAATTTTAACTTCACAATCCAACTTACTGTCAAAAAACGTAAAAATTTACCAAATGCAACCCAATGTCTAAATTGGACCTTGAAAATATACTTAAATTTACCCATGACCAATTCCCAATGCTCAATTTACATGCTCAGAAGAAGAAATATCAAAATTGAATCAAATCTTATAAGTTGAAAATTGCCAGTTTTAAAATTATAAACCCTGCAGATCAATTTCTTAAAATTGACCCTTGAAAATTTACCAAATTCAAAAATTGATGATTGTGCAAAGAGGACTCTGAGAGCTTTTGGAAAGTCCTCGTTTTCCTAAAATGGAGCTTCCTATCAAAAGTTATGGCCATTTGAAGTTTTACTTCAAAATGGCCATCCCAAACCAAAAATGAAATAATTCGACCTTAGAAAAATTTAAATTTTGAACTTTAGAAAAATTTCTAAAAAAATTCCACAGCCCCCAACTAATCACATGCTGACACGTGGCAAGGGGTGCACTGATCAAAATGGAAAAACTTAACTTTTTGCCCTTTTGGAAAAATTTCACTTTTTCCTCCGCGACTGCCTCAAGCCAATCACAAAGCGCCACATGGCCATTTGAGCAAGTGCAGAGGCATGGAGGAAAATTTTCCTTTGGAAAATTGAGACTTTGGTTTTGGAAAAAAATTCAAAATTTTCCCCATGACCTGCTCGTCTCGCATCAATCACATGATGACACGTGGCATTTGGGAAACTTTTCCCAATTTTCTCCCTATCCCCGTGGACCTCAAGGGAAAATTTTCCCATAAAACTCCGCCCGGCCATAACTTGAGTTTTACAAGGAGTTAGGAGGACTTCTTTATATGGTTGAAAAGGTGTGGAAATTTCCTATCCAATGAGCCTAGTTTAGAAAAGTTTTGATAAGTGTAAGTGTGTGAGAAATATAGTTGAAGTTCAGGGCTTGATAGAGAGAGCAGTCTCTGCAATAAATTTCTCCTTGAACCTTAATAAAACTTGTAACCTCCAAATTGGAACCTAGTAAACTTGTTATAAGATAAAATAGGAAATATTGTGTTTGGTTAATCATAATTTGTTCCAGAACCTATTTAGTTTCAAACTAGTGTCTTGCAACTTGGTTGTAGACTCTTCCTATAAAAAAATTATTCCATAATTATTCCTAATTTGTTTCTTGGTCTCAAGTGGTAGTTGAAGTAGGCATCACACTTGGTATCGAGTAGTGGTTCAAAGGCTAGTAAATTGATAATATAGAAAAAAAAACCATTTGAAAATTGAACATGTTAGTAAACTTAGAAAATCGAAGGAAACTCAAGGTAATGAACTAACTCCCACTCACAGTGCGTGCGAGGAGCTCGGACAAAGCGGGAGGAATGTTCACAGAGGCTTAGAGTCACCACCACCACCTACACCACCGCCACCACCACCACCGGACTGTGGTTTAGCAATTATCCTACCACAGATTTTGCTGGACCCTCCGGGATGTTAATGCCACCTTACATGGAGGATTAGTAGAAGGACGCTCAGCAGACAGACGAGAGATACTTCCATTGAGTGACATGCACCTCCTCCACACGGTGAGGAAGATGAAGGTGAGAATTTTCATGGAGAGTCATCTAGAGTAGAGTCTCCTTTGAGGGGACATGGTGACCATATTTTAGGACAGAGAGAGAGGTCTCGGAGCCCTAGGCTTGGGGTCGGCAGCAAAGAGGCCCGGGGGCCGTCAGTAACACAGTTTGTGCAGATCACATTAAGGAGATCCAAGCTTAGGCCAAAGCATAATATTCTCTGGTGACACCTTTGGAGGATTCTAGGTAGAGGCCTGGTTGGTTAGCTTGAGTGGTTTCTTTAAGCTTTGTCCTTGTTCTAGCAACACGAAAGCTCGTATTGCGATCCATCTATCAAGAATGGAGCCGGAGTATGGTGGAGGAGAGAAGCGAAGCTCGATATAGATTCAAAAAGACAGTCACTTGGGAGCTATTTAAGGAGAGATTCAGGAGCATATACTTGCCATGGAGATTCATACAGTAGAGGATCGATGAGTTCCACGACCTTCGACAGGCTTCCCTTATAGTGGCCGAGTATGAGAGTAGGTTCCTGGACCTACTTCAGTATGTTGATTACATGCAGGATGAGCAGGTACGGATCCACAGGTTCATTCGAGGCCTTAATATAGACATTGGAGGTGTAGTTCAGATCCACTACCCACAGACATTAGTAGAGGCCATTGAGAAGGCCTACATTGCAGAGGAGACTCGGGGTAAAACCCAAAGAGGCTAGAGACAAGGTCGGGAGTCGTATTCAATAGTTGCAGGATAGTAGATCGAGGGGGTCATCTCCTCTTCCTCATGGTGGTCAACATTCTTCACAGTCATCTTTCAGACCATAGTAGCAATAGCAGCAATCCCGCCCACCATTTAGGCCTCCTCAGAGAGCTGATGCACAGAGAGGTCGTAGTATGGGGCCTCCTCCTAGGGGACTCGTTATCCAAAATGTGCCCCCGCTCATTTTGTGGCTAACTCCTCTCGTTTTTTCCTCTCTTGTGCATAATTCATAATGTTTTGCTTTACAAGCACTCAAAACCTTCTGGAAGTGGCACCATTGGATAGAGCTCTTTCTCGGCTTTCCGAAAGGTAAATTTTTCCTCCTAACTCCATGTATTTTTGAAGTTATGGCTCAATGGAGTTTTTGTGGGAAATTTTCCCCTGAAAGACCCGTGGCAAATGAGATGCCACCACATGGCACCTAGATGGTGGGGTGTGGGGAAATTTTGAAAAAAATTCCAAATGACCAAAAAGGTAAAAATTCAAAAAAATTCCCACCGACCCGATTTGGCCCCTGTTTTTCCCTAAAACTTCAAATTGCCATATCTTTCGATCCAGAGCTCGGTTTTCACATTCTTTATATCAATGGAAAGATGGTAAAATTCTATACAATATTATAGGGTTATTTTTTCATTTTGATGGAGTTTTGAGAGAAAAAAATCAAGAAACACCTCTGGCATGTGGTCATGGACAGAAATGACGTTTTAACCACCATTTTTAATGAAGAATGGCTCGTATTCTCTCCCAAAGATGGTTAAAAATGTCAAGGAATGGGTCTGTCAAGGCACCCATGTTCTTTTGATGAAATTTTAGTCAATGGTTGAACCCCTTGCACTTTTTCCCACGTTTCTCTCTCTCCCGGGCTTGTGGCTTGCACCTTGTAAAAGCTAGAATGAGTTCATTTTGTAAAAGGGAGACACTTTTTCAACTCTGCAACTTCTTTTTCTTCCTCCTTGGTAGAATTTGTGAAGAAATTTTACCTTTCCATGTAATGCAACACCTTTTCTTACCTCTCGGATCTTTGTAATGTATCTTGTATTGGATCCGAAATGTTGATATATGTTATGTGATTAAAATCCCTCAATCATTTCATATATCTATCATTGCTTTCTTGATCTTTCATTACATTTTGAGCATTTGTGCATGTTTTGTGCTATGTTTCCTTGTGGATTTTGTATTTCATGCAGCATCAGGTGTCTCCTTTGGTGCATCACCTATTAGCATTAGTTCTTTCTTTTTACATTTTCTATCCTTGTCCCTTTGGAATTTAGAGTAGATTTAGGAGTTTAAACCTCTGTAATTATATAAGAGAATTATCTGATCGATGAGTTGAGGAACTAGCCTCTAATTTGGAGATTCCTCTTCCATTTTACAAGTCCCACACTTGGGAAGAGGATTCAATGTTGTGCAATCACATTGAATGCTAGTATGATCAAACTAGAAATCTGATCAACATCCAAGGGGTGCTGCTGATTTGCAACAACAATTTTGGCACGCCGGGTGGGACCTTAGAGGTCTTCCACTTTATCTTTGACAGGTTGGTGTGTTCCTGTTAAAGATTCAACCTTTTGGAGGCACTTTCAAAAGCACATCTGGCGACTCCATCTGGTAAACAACTCATTCTCTAAGTTGCAGACCTGTTTTCCATTCATTTCCATCCATTCTTCTTTCCATCATTTTCATTCTTTTCCATTCCATGAAGTTGTGCAATCATGACTTCATTTCCATCATGGAATTCACATTTACAACAGCATTATATCACACCTCCAACATGTTTTACAAATCCTCCAAATTAGCATTTTGATCAAATTCAAAATCAGCATGTCTACCCATATGATGAAAGTAGTGCCAAAGTCGGTTTGGATATGAAGCATGTCAAGCACAAGGGTATGCTGGTTGTGAGGGCAAGTCAAGAAGAAAATGCAGATCTGCTAGAACAAATCACAAAGATGGAGGTAAACATGGTGTAATCCAGGCTCAAGCACAAATGAAAGCATTTAGAATCGGTTATAGAGCACCTTGTCCATGGGTGGGACCTTTTCCAAGGCATTACAGCCCTCAAGAGAAGCTAGCCTTCATGATTACAACACTACCATTGCTTACAAAGTGGATGAAGGAATAAAGTTGTATGAGAGGAGTATTCAACAACCTTGTCAACAGTAAGCACACCATCTCATGTCTTTTCTCTCCCTCTTTCCCAATCTGTTTTATCTCACCAAAGTGTCAAGTTTTAAACTCTCCATCTCGTTGTCCTAAGTGTTGAATCCATTTCTCCATTCCCTAGTCTTCCACCCCATCTCAATTCTTTTGTCCTTTTCCCTTCTAAACAGCCATTCCCTCCAAAGAAACAAGAGTTCCTACCTCCTCCACCACCACAAAAATTGCAAAATCAATTGAGTTACAATCCACTTCTCCTCTTGCATTCCCAAATCCATGTTAGGAGGATAAAAATCAGAATGTCAAACAAGGATGAAAAAATTCAAAGTCTCAAGAGTTGGGCTCTTAAATTTGGGATTACAAAAATCCCCTTGATGGTGAAACCAATAGAGGATGTTGAAGTTGGAGAACAAGTGGAAAACAAGGCTGATTTTATAACAGCAGTGAAGCAAGAAAAATAGTAGTTTGTTGGTGATGAGTTGGGTGTCCATGTTGGCACTTTGCCCAAAGAAAATGCTGATCCAGTTTGCACTGCAAAATCAGCCATCGAGAAGGAAGGAAAACCATCTCAAAACCCCATCTTTGAGGAGCAAATGGATGAGGTCAAGTCAGTTTTTACAATAGTAGAAGAAGGAAGCATTATTGATACATTTTTGCTTTCATTTGAAGGGGCTGATTTGATTGATGAAGCCATTATGGAGGTGAACAAAACAGGTCCAAATTGTGAGCAAAAGGCACAAGAAATTTCATGCTTCTCTCCCACTTCATCTCTCCAACAATCTTATTTTTGGGATGAGTTTGGATTGACAAGTTTCATGTTTGAAAATGAAGTTATACAGGATGAAGAAAATGTAGATTTGGAGGCCACCATACAAGAGGGAGAGACTTTGTTGTAGCAAGACATTCAAGAGTTTGATTTTCCATCAGACTTAGAAGAATGTTTAGATGAAGAGCTAGCTGAAATTACCATGTTTCCTTCTTCACCATTCGTTCTCCAACAACAAGAACTTGCTGCCATGGACAAAAGAGTTCAAGGAAAACAACCTACAATTTGCAACATGCCTCTTGAATCAAAGCTGGAAGAATTTGATCTTCCAAAAGCTACAATGGAGGAGCTCCAAAGCCAACAATGTATTGCAGCAGGTAACAACAATGTAAAATCAACTTCATTGGATGTTGCAATCAATAACGAGGAGTTGCACACTATAGAAGAGTTCCATGATGCCATGAAGGAAGAGAAAGGGTAGAAAAGTCCTACCATTTGCTCCCACATCACCCACCCAAGAAGGTCTACAAGAAGACTCCATTTTTGGAGTTGAAAATCAGAGCTATGGGCATATCAAATGGATCATACCTTGCCCAATAAGGTATTTGACTTCATTGGAGTCAAAGGAGAAGTCACAACCAGTCATGCTTGCTTCTAAGCATGAGGGTGAGCTACAAAGTACCAAGGATCAGTTGTCATACCTCTTCAATCCAAATGCAGAGCAACTAAAAGAGGTATTGGATTTGTTTTCAGTTGACACCTTGATGATTTGGGTAGAAGACCAGCTTCTTGTTGATTTTCCACTCATTCAATCAGCCATGTTCAGTGCCAAATCAGTTGCATGGTTGTAACTTTTGAGAAAGGGAAGCTATTTCTCCCAACCGATTCTAGGGTTTGTTTATCCCACTTTTTCTTCCAGTTAGAGTAGGATAGGTAGTTTTGCTTTCAGTAAAAGAAGTGCTTGTGCACACTCTGCATGTTCCATTTTGGAGCATGTATGACCTTTAGTTTTGTACATAGTTTTTGTGGTGCTGGTTTTGCTCTTGCACAGTCCATTTCAGTGGGTTTCCAAGTGGCTCAGAGAGGAGGTTTTCAAATTTTAGATCATTTTGTAGGCTACAACTCATGACTCCATGCCCAATGGATGCTTCAGGAAACTGGTAACTTCATCCAGCAGGCAGATGCCCCCTCTGAGTCGCCAAAATTGTTATCCAAAATGTGCCCCCGCTCATTTTATGGCTAACTCCTCTCATTTTTTCCTCTCTTGTGCCTCAGTCATAATATTTTGCTTTTAGGCACTCAAAACCTTCTAGAAGTGGCACCATTGGATAGAGCTCTTTCTCAGCTTTCTAGAAAGGTAAAGTTTTCCTCCTAACTCCATGTATTTTTGAAGTTATGGCTCGACGGAGTTTTTGTGGGAAATTTTCCCCTGAAAGGCCCACGGAAAATGAGATGCCACCACATGGCACCTAGATGGGAGGGTGTGGGGAAATTTTGAAAAATTTTCCAAATGACCAAAAAGGTAAAAATTCAAAAAAAAATTTCCCACCGACCCGATTTGGCCCTGTTTTGCCCTAAAACTTCAAATCGCCATATCTTTCGATCCAGAGCTCGGTTTTTCACATTCTTTATGTAAATGGAAAGATGGTAAAATTATATACAAGATTACTTTGTTATTTTTGCATTTTGGTAGAGTTTGGAGAGATAAAATCAACAAACACCTCGCGCACGTGGTCATGGACAGAAATGACGTTTCAACCATCGCATTTTAATGAAGAATGGCTCGCATTTTCTCCCAAAGATGGTTAAAAATGTCGGGAATGGGTCCGTCAGTGGTGCCCATGCTGTTTTGATGGAATTTTGTTCAATGGTTGAACCCCTTGCACTTTTTCCCATGTTTCTCTCTCCAGGGCCGTGGTTTGCACTTGTAAAAGCTAGAATGAGTTCATTTTGTAAAAGGGAGACACTTTTTCAGCTCAGTAACTTCCTTTTTCTTCCTCCTCCTTGTAGAATTTGTGAAGAAATTTTACCTTTCCATGTAATGCAAAGCACGTTTTCTTGCCTCTCGGATCACCGTAATGTACTTGTATTGGATCCGAGATGTTGATATATGTTATGTGATTAAAATCCTCAATCCTTTGATATATCTATCATTGCTTTCTTGATCTTTCATTACATTTTGAGCATTTGTTCATGTTTTGTGTTGTGTTTCCTTATGGATTGTGTATTTCATGTAGCATCAGGTGTCTACAACTCCTTTGGTGCATCACCTATTAGCATTAGTTCTTTATTTTTTTGCATTTTCTATCCTTGTCCCTTTGGAATTTAGAGTAGATTTAGGAGTTTAAACCTCTGCAATTGTACAAGTGAATTAGCTGATCAGAGGAGTTGAGGAACCAGCCTCTAATCTGGAGATTCCTCTTCCATTTTGCAAGTCCCACACTTGGGAAGAGGATTCAATGTTGTGCAATCACACTGGATGCTATTATGATCAAACTAGAAATCGATCAACATCCAGGGGTAGTCGCTGATTTGCAACAACGGGACCACGAGGACATAGGGTGGAGCTAGAGCTCATTCGGTAGGAGCTCAACCACAGAGGCCACAACAAACTATAGGTGGATCATCGTGCTCCACAAAGCACCTACCTCTAGGGAACCTTCGGCGTGCCGCTCCTTGGAGAGGTTCGGGGTGTTTCTTCGGGTGTGGAGTAGCGGGAAACTTTTGGAAAGATTTCCCCCATAACCCTAATAAGGGTAAGGAACCCATCTCGAGAGCCTATAGTCGAGAGACATGGGACGGAGTCACAAGATCTACACAGTGGTTGAGAAGCTGCCAGGCCGAGCAGCAGAGCACAGTCATTGAGACTGTGTGTGGTAGCATTGGAGGTGTTACTACTTTTATATTGTTTAATCTGGTTCTTCTTGATTCATTTATGCACCATCCTTGGTAGAGCGATGCAAGCTAGTGGTCAGTGTTAGACAGGGGTCATAGTTGGGTTGTTGAGATGGCTTTAGGAGCCAAAGTTTGAAGACTCCTTAGTAAAGGAGTGTGTTGTTAACTTGGGACCTTTCACCACCACTTTAGATCTCCGCATACTTCCTTTGGGATCATATGGAGTCATTTTAGGCACGGATTGGCTCTCTGCACATAGGCATGTGGATGGATTGCTATCACAAGACTATATATTGTGTGCAGACGATCTTGGAGTTGAGTCGATGATTACAGGAGTCGGAGACTGTTTTATTCGCACCATTTTCGCTATGTAGCTCAAGCGGTGTGTCCGACGGTGGTTGTCGGATATATGCGCATCACATGATCGGTGACTAGATAGAGGATGGGTCTAGTGGGCCATCACTAGATGACCATCCCTTTTTGAGAAAGTATGTATATGTTTTGTGGGGAGCTGTGGGGATGCCACCCCATGTGAGATTGATTTCCATATTGATTTGGTTCCGTGAGCGAGCCTATCTCACAAGCTCCTTATCGGATGACCACCCCTGCAGCTCGTGAGCTCAATTTATGCTGGAAGGCCTTTTAGAGAAAGGCCTTATCCATCCTAGTGTATCCCCTTGGGGTGCACCGGTTATATTTGTTAAGAAGAAGGATGGATCCTTACGGTTATGCATAGACTATCGCCAGTCTGAATAAGGTAACAATCAAGAATCGTTATCCTCTTCCTCACATTGATGACTTGTTTGATCAAATGAAGGGAGCCACGGTGTTCTCTAAGATTGATCTCAAGTCTAGGTACCATCAGTTGAGGATTACGGAGGCAGACATCCATAAGACTACTTTTCGTATGAGGTATGGGCACTATGAGTTCACAGTGGTGCCCTTTGGTTTGACGAATGCCCTATATGCAAAGATTCATGAGTTTGATGAATGGAGTATTCAAGAAATTTTTAGATCACTTCATGCTCATTTTACTTGATGACATTTCGATTTACTCATGTACGCGTGAAGAAGAGAGGGGCACCTTTGTCGGGTTCTTCGGTGTCTTCGTGAGCAGTAGCTTTATGGGAACTTGGAGAAGTGTGCTTTCTTTTCATGTCGGAGATTCAAACTTGGGCCATATCATCTCGGTGAAGGAATCATAGTCGATCCTTCCAAGATTACAACCATTATGGATTGGTGTGTGCACCTACCACTTCTGTGCGATGTGGTACGCAGCTTCATGGGGTTAGTAGGTTATTACAGGAGATTTGTGTAGGACTTCTCTTAGATAGCACACCCCATCACTTCCCTTCAGTGAAAAGGGAAGAAGTTTGTTTGGTTAGACAGGTGTGAGTAGGACTTCAGGACACTGAAGAGATGCCTCACTACAAGCACCTATTCTTGCAGTGCCGGATCCACATGGTGATTTCTTTATATGCACGAGATGCTTCGTTGGCATGCCTTGGAGCTATTCTTATGCGGGATGGCGAGTTGTAGCCTTTGAGTCTCGCAAACTCAAAGATCATGAGCTTAATTATCCTACCCATGATCTTGAGCTTGCGGCAGTTGTGCATGCTTTAGTTCGATGGAGACACTTTCTTCTTGGTGTCGAGATTCACACTTAGGACAGATCATTTGAGTCTTCACCACCTTTTCACGCAGCCCAATCTAAACGCTCGTCAGAGACATTGGATGGAGTTGCTTTGTGAGTACGACATGGAGATAGAGCATGTGAAAGGAAGGAAAATGTGGTTGTAGATGCTCTTAGCAGACGGAGGCATTTGAGCATGGCTACTTCAGTGAGCACAAATTTACGGAGCAGGATCCTTCAACAGCTTCCTCTTGACAGTTTCTACATTGCAGCCCAAGCAGAGATTGAGTCCAGAGACCCCTTGAGGGAAATTTGATGGTTTCTCACTAGAGGAAGATGGTCTTTTTAGGCATGAGAGGTCGGATTTATGTTCCTAGAGATGGAGGCTTGAGGTAGGACATCTTGTGAGGCACATCATGCACCCTATTCAGCCCATCCTGGGGTGAAGAAGATACATGCCACCTGAGACGGTTATATCACTAGAGAGGACTTTGCAGGACATGGCTCGGTTGTGTCACGTTGTTTAGAGTGCCAAAAAGTGAAGGTCGAGTATCAGCAGCATCCATGTGTCCTTCTCTATCCTCATGCTATACGGAGTGGAAATGGGACACCATTTCCACGGATTTCATTGTTGGGTTACCAATGTCGAGATATCACCATGACGCCATCATGGTTGCGGTTGATAAATTGACAAAAGTAGCTCACTTTTCCACAGTGAATACCACCTATAAAGCTAGTGCGTGTGGCACATATTTACTTGGATGAGATTGTCGGGTTCCGTATGGGATTCCGTGGAAGATCATTTGTGACCGCGATCCTTTATACACTTCACATTTCTGGACTACCATGCAGTATGTTCTCGGGACGAAGATTAACTTCAGCATAGCTTATCACCCTGAGATGGATGGACAGATTGAGAGGGTGAATCAGATATTGGAGGATATGCTCAGGATGTACATGATGGATCAGCAGTCTAAGTGGGAGGAGTATCTGTATCTTGTGGAATTTTCCTACAATAATAGTTTCCAGAGTTCTATAGGCATGGCTCCTTTTCAGGCCTTATATGGTAGGGAGTGTAGGACACCCCTTAATGTGGGATAGGTTTGAGGATAGAGTATCTCTTGGACCAGCTCTCTTACGGGACATGGAGCAGCAGGTAGTGTTGATCGGGTAGAGATTGCAAGAGGCACGGTGATGATAGGCGGAAGAAGTACGTGTGATCAACATATAGAACCGAGCATAATTTTGATGTGGGCATGAAGATTTTCCTTTGTGTTAGGCCACATAACATGTGCTGATCCATTATGGAAAAGGTTCTAAGTTAGCTCCTTGGTTCGTTGGACCTTTTGAGATCTTGAGCGTATCGGCCCATTGGCCCTGCGTTGTCTAGCATTGCCACCCAAACTTGTCTCGCATACATGATGTGTTTCATGTTTCTGTTCTTAGGAGATATATCACAGATCCTTCTCATGTGCTGGATTAGACATCATTGTAGGTGTAGGATCAGGGACAGTTGATGGTGGAGCCCATCCGTATCATAGATTGTAGGACCACGGGCCTTCGAGGTGAGAGAGATTGATCGTGCACGGGTGTAATGGGACAGATATGATGAGATTGCAGCCACTTGGGAGGATGCTACTTGCTTTACAAGTACATTTTCCACTTTTGTTCCGGTGACTTCCGGGAGGAAGTCGAGTCTAAGGGAGGGGATGTAGTGCCCACTTTCCTTAGACACTATTCGATATCTTGATCCTAACACTATTAGTCACATTTTGGATATTATTATGTTTTGATTAGTATGATGGTTAGATGTTAGAGCTTGGATTAATATTGATCGGATTAAGATATTTTGCTTGAGGATCATTGAAACATTTTTATTATTATGTGGATGATGATATACTAGTTGACATGGACGGAGTTATTGATGTTAATTTTAGACATGTGACATTGATTATTATGAATAGCTCTAGTATAGAAATCTATTGGATGATGATATAGTTACAAATTGAATTTTAATGATAAATATTGAATCTTGATATTGTTGTGATTTGGATCTAATGTTTATATATCATTTAGATGTTTGATATGGCCACGAGGCCGAAGGAGGTATTTTGCATTTTCACGGGTTAAAAATCACAACAATGTTGGGGGACTGGAGACTAACCATATTGGAATTCAGTGTGAAATCAACAAGGTCACCATGGCAACTGTGTTTGATTGTGTGTTTAGTTAGGATTTCCCATGGGGGATTTCCATTATTGTGACCATAGGGGCATATGTGTGTTTTTATTATGTGTTCCCTTTTTAATTATTGTTGTGTGTATTTTATTTGTAATGTGCTTTTGTTTTAATTATTTAAAAGTGATAGTATGATGTGAGAGTCATATAGTTAAAATTTAATTAAATTAAATAGGATGTGGAAGGTGAAATTAAATGTTATTGTCTTGGTTGAAAATGAAATTTATTTATATATTTTATAACCTTATGGTAATTAAATAAATCTTATGCCAAAAGGTTGTCATAAATAAATGTCATAGAAGTTAATGCATTTTAGAAGAGTGTGTAAGTTACCAAGTATGGGTTGTGTAAGAGGTTGTAAGGCTGATTTTGGAAGGTCAAACACTCCTTCCTCTTTGAAATTCGAATTTGGCCTTGAAGGACAAATTTGGAGGCTTGTGGGACAAGTTAAACTTGTCCCACACCTCTCAAAAACCTCCACCAACCATGATTATAATTTTAGAGTCAAAAGCAACTTATTTTATTATGTTTTGGCATGATTTTATGAAAGAAGTGATTGCACTTACCTTACAAATTTTAAATGCATTTTCCTTTTGGGTATGGGTTGAGTTTGTGTATGTAAGTAATTTTGTCATTCACATTCATTGTGATGTATTTGCTTTTGATGTGATTTCATTTTGGGATGAGGAAAAATGATGTGGCATCCCACTTGGAATCCACAT
The DNA here is from genome assembly GCA_018340775.1 of Taxus wallichiana var. yunnanensis. Lineage (NCBI taxonomy): Eukaryota > Viridiplantae > Streptophyta > Pinopsida > Cupressales > Taxaceae > Taxus > Taxus wallichiana. The sequence goes on along the minus strand of CM031242.1, from coordinate 170,873,829 downwards.
CATCCTCTTCCATCCTCTCCTTTAAAATGGAATTTCTTCCTCTTTTGGAGGTTGTTGAAACCTTGCCATTTGCTTCTTGGGGTCAAATTTTTCTCTTGCATTGGGAGCTTGTTCTTGTGGAAGGAGCTTGGACTGATTTGCATGCTTTGCATTTGCTATTTTGGGATTGATTTGAGCAACAAGAATCTACTGTTGTTTGAAAGCAAATTTCCATTATGGAGAGGTAGGCTCTAATTCCTTTAAATTGTTGTTTTCCCCTTCTTGCATGCAAAACATTGAATGGTATTGTGTTTGCATTCTTTGAGGGATGGGTAGAATTCCTAGGACATGGTGTAAAAAGAGAAGACTATGGGGTTTCAAATGGGGGCATAAGGAAATTGTCATTGGCATTTGTTCTTTGTGGAGGGAGTGTTGGTTTGGGATCCACCTAGGAAAGGAAATAGTTTGCATTTCCTACTTCTTGGGGGCATAAGGGATAAATTTGGGGGCATAAGAATGGGTTGGGAGATATAAGGTTTATGGGATTTGATTGAGTTTATCCCTTTATGTCTCATATACATTATGGTGGGTTGCTTTTGGTGGATGCCCAATTCCAACATGGGAGGCATAAGGAGACCCCCATAGTTCTTGCTCTTGATTAGCTTGCTTGCTTGGAGAAGGAGCCTTTGTTTTGATTGAAATTTTTGTTGTAGTTGAGAACTACATCTTTTTGTTTGTGCATTTCATTATGAATGTGAATGTATGTTATATGTGGAAGAAGCTATGTTGCCATGTGTTGTTTTATCCTATTCCATTCCAATATGGTTGGGGCTCGGGGCCGATGGGGAAAGATGGCTTCTATTTTCCCATTGGGTATCTTGGTTGGGTGGAGAGTGTTTCCTTTCCCCCCTTGTTGTGATTAAAAGATAAAAGATGAATAAATCAACTCGCTTTGTTGTTTGGAGCTTGGATAAATCGGTTTGTGATCATTTCATTTTTAGCAAGTTCATTGTAACCTTCCCACTTTGAAGTGGATGATTTGTATTGTTAATTGTAGATATGAGAAGACATTTTGTATTGAAATAAAAAATGTTAAAAGCGATAAGTGAATTGTAAAGAATTATTATTCCATACTATGTAATGAGAAGAATGTGAAAGAAAGAAATATGTATTGTGCATTGTAATTTGAAATTCAAAGAAAGAGATAAACTGTTGAATTATTGTTGGAAATCAAATAAAGAATTACATTCCTTTCTCAAAATTTCATTGTTGTATTAGATCTGAGTTGCTGTTGTGAAATGAAAACTCTGCTTTGAAAGAGATTAAGAAATAGCATTGCCAGTAAATGTACTGTGTTTGAAATCAAAACTGGAGTTTAAACTTGAATATGAACTGTCAATTAATTGTTCGAATCAATCGAATGCCTTAGATAAGATTTGAAAATGCCTCCCCATATTTGGAAGATGCAAATTGGTTAATAAACTTGTTAGCAAATGATCTTTGTTTCTTTCTTTAATTCTGGCAATGAATTTCCATAAAAAATGTACAGTTCAGATTTTTAGTTAAAATTGAGAAAGGAAACAAAGTATTTTAGATGTATCAGGTCCTATTGAACCCACATTGAACTTCATATTTAAGAAAATATCTCAAAAACTCTATCAAATCCAATTTTAACTTCACAATCCAACTTACTGTCAAAAAATGTAAAAATTTACCAAATGCAACCCAATGTCCAAATTGGACCTTGAAAATATACTTAAATTTACCCATGACCATTTCCCAATGCTCAATTTACATGCTCAGAAGAAGAAATATCAAAATTGAATCAAATCTTATAAGTTGAAATTTATCGGTTTAAAATTATCAACCCTGCAGATCTATTTCTTAAAATTGACCCTTTAAAATTTACCAAATTCTAAAATTGATTATTTTTGTGCAAAGAGGACTCCGAGAGCTTTCCGGAAAGTCCTTGTTTTCCTAAAATGGAGCTTCCTATCAAAAGTTATGGCCATTTGAAGTTTTACTTCAAAATGGCCATCCCAAACCAAAAATGAAATAATTCGACCTTAGAAAAAAATTTAAATTTTGAAGTTTAGAAAAATTTCAAAAAAAAATTCACAGCCCCAACCAATCACGTCTTTGACATATGGTAGGGGGTGTATTGATCAAAATAGAAAACTTAAATTTTTTCCCTTTTGGAAAAATTTCACTTTTTCCTCTGCTAGGCCCGTGGCCAATCACTAAGCGCCACGTGGCCATTTGAGCAAGTGTGGAGGCATGGAGGAAAATTTTCCTTTGGAAAATTGAGACTTTGGTTTTGAGAAAAATTTAAAATTTTTCCCCGCGACCCACTCACCCGCATCAATCACATGATGACACATGGCATTTGGGAAACTTTTCCCAATTTTCTCCTATCCTGCGGACCTCCAAGGGAAAATTTTCCCCTAAAGCTCCGCCCGGCCATAACTTGAGTTTTACAAGGAGTTAGGGGCACTTATTTATATGGTTGGAAAGGTGAGAAAATTTTCTATCCGATGAGCCTAATTTAGAAAAGTTTTGATAAGTGTAAGTGTGTGAGAAATATAGTTGAAGTTAGGGCTTGATAGAGAGCGAGGCGTATTTCGGCGATAAGTTTCTCCCTGAACCTTAATAAAACTTGTAACCTCCAAATTGGAACCTAGTAAACTTGTTATAAGATAAAATAGGAAATCTTGTGTTTGGTTAATCAGAATTTGTTCAGAACCTATTTAGTTTCAAACTAGTGTCTTACAACTTGGTTGTAGACTCTTCTATAAAAAAATTATTCCATAATTATTCCTAATTTGTTTCTTGGTCTCAAGTGGTAGTTGAAGTAGGCATCACACAGAATTCTCTCATATAGCACACCCCATCACTTCCCTTTAGCATAAAGGGAAGAATTTTTTTGGTTAGACAAGTGTGAGCGAGGCCTTTAGGACCCGAGAAGGGATATCTCACTACAACACCCATTCTTGCGAGTGTCGAGATCCACATGGTGAGTTCTTTATATGCACGAGATGCTTCGTTGGCAAGCCTTGGAGGTGTTCTTATGTAGGAGGGCAGAGTTGTAGCTTTTGAATCTCGCAAACTCAAGGATCAAAAGCTTAATTATCCTACCCATGATCTTGAGCTTACGGTAGTTGTGCATGTTGTTGTTGTTGTTGCAAATCGCAAAGACCCCTAGATGTTGATCAGATTTCTAGTTTGATCATTCTAAGCATCCAGTGTGATTGCACAACATTGAATCCTCTTCCCAAGTGTGGGACTTGTAAAAATGGAAAAGGAATCTCTAGATTAGAGGCTGGTTCCTCAACTCCTCTGATCAGCTATTTTACTTGCACAATTGCAGAGGTTTAAACTCCTAAATCTACTCTAAATTCCAAAGGGACAAGGATAGAAAATGCAAAAAGAAAGAACTAATGCTAATAGGTGATGCACCAAAGGAGTTGTAGACACCTGATGCTACATGAAATACACAATCCACAAGGAAACACAGCACAAAACATGCACAAATGCTCAAAATGTAATGAAAGATCAAGAAAGCAATGATAGATATATGAAAGGATTGAGGGATTTTAATCACAGAACCTCTATCAACATCTCGGATCCAATACAAGTACATTACCGTGATCCGAGGCAAGAAAAGGTGCTGCATTACATGGAAAGGTAAATTTTTCACAAATTCGCCAAGGAGGAAGTAAAAGGAAGTTGCAGAGCTAAAAAAGTGTCTCTCCTTTTGTAAAATGAACTCATTTCTCGGCTTTTACTAAAGTGCAAACCACGACCCAGGAGAGAGAAACACGGGAAAAGTGCAAGGGATTCAACCATTGACCAAAATGCCATCAAAACAGCATGGCACCCTAAAAGACCCATTCCCTAACATTTTTAACCATCTTTGGGAGAGAATGCGAGCCATTCTTCATTAAAACGGTGGTTGAAACGTCATTTCTCGTCCATGACCACGTGCAGAGGTGTTTTTGATTTTATCTCTCTAAACTCCATCAAAATGTAAAAATGACCTGGAATCTTGTAGATAATTTCACCATCTTTCCATTGATATAAAGAACGCGAAAACCGAGCTCTGGATCGAAAGATATGGCAATTTGAAGTTTTAGGGCAAAATAGGGCCAAATTGGGTTCGGGAAAAAATTTAAATTTTTGCACCTTTTTGGTCATTTGGAAAATTTTCCAAAATTTCCCCATGCTCTGCCACTCTAGGTGCCATGTGGCAGCATCTCATTAGCCGCGGGCCTTTCAGGGGAAAATTTTTCCAAAAAACTCCGCCGAGCCATAACTTCAAAAATACATGGAGTTAGGAGGAAAACTTTACCTTTCTGGAAAGCTAAGAAAGAGCTTTATCCAATGGTGCCACTTCCAAAAGGTTTTGAGTGCCTAAAAAGCAAAATATTATGTGACTGAGGCACAAGAGAGGAAAAAATGAGAGGAGTTAGCCACAAAATGAGTAGGGGGCACATTTTGGATAACAATTTTGGCGACTCAGAGGGGTCATCTGCCTCTTTGGATGAAGTTACCATTTTCTGAAGCATCCATTAGGCATGGAGTCATGAGTTGTAGCCTGCAAATTGATCTGAACTTTGAAAACCTCCTCTCTAAGCCACTTGGAAACCCACTGAAATGGACTATGCAAGAGCAAAACCAGCACCACAAAAACTATGTACAAAACTAAAGGTCATACATGCTCCAAAATGGAACATGCAGAGTGTGCACAAGCACTTCTTTTACTAAAAGAAAAACTACCTATCCTACTCTAACTGGAAGTAAAAGTGGGCTAAACAAACCCTACAACTGGTTGGGAGAAATAGCTTCCCTTTCTCAAAAGTTACAACCATGCAACTGATTTGGCACTGAACATGGCTGATTGGATGAGTGGAAAATCAACAAGAATCTGGTCTTCTACCCAAATCATCAAGGTGTCAACTGAAAACAAATCCAATACCTCTTTTAGTTGCTCTGCATTTGGATTGAAGAGGTATGACAACTGATCCTTGGTACTTTGTAGCTCACCCTCATGCTTAGAAGCAAGCATGACTGGTTGTGACTTCTCCTTTGACTCCAATGAAGTCAAATACCTTATTGGGAAAGGTATGATCCATTTGATATGCCCATAGCTTTGATTTTCAATTCCAAAAATGGAGTCTTCTTGTAGACCTTCTTGGGTGGGTGATGTGGGAGCAATGGTGGGACTTTTCTGCCCTTTCTCTTCCTTCATGACAACATGGAACTCTTCTATAGTGTGCAACTCCTCGTTATTGATTGCAACATCCAATGAAGTTGATTTTGCATTGTTGTTGCCTGCTGCAATACATTGTTGGCTTTGGAGCTCCTCCATTGTAGCTTTTGGAAGATCAAATTCTTCGACTTTGATTCAAGAGGCATGTTACAAACTATAGGCTGTTGTCCTTGAACTCTTTTTCCATGGCAGCAAGTTCTTGTTGTTGGAACGAATGGTGAAGAAGGAAACATGGTAATTTCAGCTAGCTCTTCATCTAAACATTCTTCTAATTCTGATGGAAAATCAAACTCTTGAATGTCTTGCTGCAGCAAATTCTCTCCCTCTTGTATGGTGGCCTCCAAATCTACATTTTCTTCACCCTATATAACTTCATTTTCAAACATGAAACTTGTCAATCCAAACTCATCCCAAAAATCAGATTGTTGGAGAGATGAAGTGGGAGAGAAGCATGAAATTTCTTGTGTCTTTTGCTCACAATTTGGACCTGTTTTGTTCACCTCCATAATGGCTTCATCAATCAAATCAGCCCCTTCAAATGAAAGAAAAAACGTATCAATAATGCTTCCTTCTTCTATTGTTGTAAAAAGTGACTTGACCTCATCTATTTGCTCCTCAAAGATGGGGTTTTGAGATGGTTTTCCTTCCTTCTCGATGGCTGATTTTGCAGTGTAAACTGGATCAGCATTTTCTTTGGGCAAAGTGCCAACATGGACACCCAACTCATCACCAACAAACTGCTATTTTTCTCGCTTCACTGCTGTTATAAAATCAGCCTTGTTTTCCACTTGTTCTCCAACTTCAACATCCTCTATTGGTTTCACCATCAAGGGGATTTTGTAATCCCAATTTAAGAGCCCAACTCTTCAAACTTTGAATTTCTTCATCCTTGTTTGGCTCTTCTTTTCGCAAATTATTTTCCTTGATTGGCATTCTGATTTTTATCCTCCCAACATGGATTTGGGAATGCAAGAGGAGAAGTGGATTGTAACTCAATTGATTTTGTAATTTTTGTGGTGGTGGAGGAGGTAGGAACTCTTGTTTCTTTAGAGGGAATGGCTGTTTAGAAGGGAAAAGGATAGAAGAATTAAAATGGGGTGGAAGACTAGGGAATGGAGAAATGGATTCAACACTTGGGACAAAGAGATGGAGAGTTTAAAACTTGACACTCGCTGAGATAAAATAGATTGGAAAAGAAGGAGAGAAGAGGCATGAGATGGTGTGTTATCCAAAATGTACCCCTTACTCATTTTGTGGCTAACTCCTCTCATTCTTCCCTCTCTTGTGCCTCAGTCACAAAATTTTGCTTTTTAGGCACTCAAAACCTTCTAGAAATGGAACCATTGGATAGAGCTCTTTCTCAGCTTTCCAAAAAGGTAAAGTTTTCCTCCTAACTCCATGTATTTTTCAAGTTATGGCTCGGTAGAGTTTTTGTGGGAAATTTTCCCTAGAAGGCCCTGCTGCACCAATCAAAACTCGCCACGTGTCCAGGCAAAAAAATATCAAAGCGACTGATTTGGCCCCTGTTTTTCCCTAAAACTTCAAATTGCCATATCTTTCGATCCAGAGCTCGGTTTTCATGTTCTTTATATCAATGGAAAGCTGGTGAAATTATCTACAAGATTCTAGGGTTAATTTTGCATTTTGGTGGATTTTGGAGAGATAAAATTAAAAAACACTTCTGGCACGTGGTCATGAATAGAAATGATGTTTCAACCACCGATTTTAATGAAGAATGGCTTGCATTCTCTCCCAGCATGGTTAAAAATGTTAGGGAATGGGTCTATCAGGTCACCCATGTTGTTTTGATGGCATTTTGGTCAATGGTTGAACCCCTTGCACATTTTCCCGTGTTTCTCTCTCCTAGGCTCGTCCCTTGCACTGTAAAAGCCAGATTTGGCTCATTTTTCAAAGGGTTGAACATTTTTTGTGTATGGCAAGCTCCCTTTTTCACCTTGGAAGTGATTTAGTGGAATAACATACCTTTTCTAGAAACTGCAACTATTTTTTTGCCTTTCAGGTGTTTGAATGCAAGTTATTTTGATGTTAAAATAACAATACGAGACCTTGTGATTAGTTTTTATCCTCTCTTGGTGTTGTTTACCAAATTTGTAACACTTCATTAGAGCTATCGGTTTATGCATGTTGTTTTTGTTATATTTTATGAATTGTGTCAATTTGCGAAGTAAAAATGCTCACCACTCCTTTGGTGCATCACCTATTAGCATTAGTTCTTTTTTTTTTTTTTTGCATTCTCTATCTCTGTCTCCTTGGAATTTAGAGTAGATTTAGGAGTTTAAACCTCTCGCAATTGTGCAAGTGAAATAGATGATTAGAGGAGTTGAGGAACCACCTCTAATCTAGAGATTCCTCTTCCATTTTACAAGTCCCACACTTGGGAAGAGGATTCAATGTTGTGCAATGACACTTTGGATGCATAGGGTGATCAAACTAGAAATCGATCAACATCCGGGGATCTTTGCTGATTTGCAACAACAATTTTGGCACGCCGGTGGGACCTTAGAGGTCTTCCACTTTATCTTTGACGGGTTGGTGTGTTCTGTTAAAGATTCAACCTATTGGAGGCACTTTCAAAAGCACATCGGCGACTCCATCCGGTAAAAACTCATTCTCTAAGTTGCGAGACATGTTTTCCATTAATTTCCATCCATTCTTCTTTCTATCATTTTCATTCTTTTCCATTCCATGAAGTTATGCAATCATGACTTCATTTCCATCATGGAATTCATATTTACAACAACATTATATCACACCTCCAACATGTTTTACAAATCCTCCAAATTAGCATTTTGATCAAATTCAAAATCAGCATGTCTACCCATATGAGCAGCAGTGCAAAGTCGGTTTGGATATGAAGCATGTCAAGCACAAGGGTATCTTTGGTTGTGAGGGCGATCAAGAAAAAATGTAGATCTCTTTGGAACAAATCCAAAAGATGGAGGCAAAGATGGTGCAATCAAGAGCAAAATCTCAAATGAAAGCTTTCAGAGTTGGTTGCAGGACTCCTTGTCCATGGGGAGGCCCTTTTCCAAGACACTTCAGCCCTCAGGAGAAGCTGAACTTTATGATGAAGATGTTGCCCCAACTTACACAATGGATAGTAGAAATAGAGGCCTATACACTTGGTGTTGAACAACCTTGTCAATGGGTAAGTTCTACACCATCATCTAGTTTTTCTCTTCCCATTACTCAAACATCATCATCTCATTTGGAATTTCAAATTCTAAATCCAGTCAATGCTGCCCCAAGAGTTAATTACATTTCTCCATTCCCTAGTCTTCCACCACACTCAATTATTTCTTCCCCTTTCCTTCCAAATAGTCATCCCCTCCACAAAAGCTAACGAAATACCCTCTCCTCCAAAGAAACAAGAGTTTACCTACCTCCTCCACCACCAAAAATATTATAAAATCAATTGAGTTACAATCCACTTCTCCTCTTGCATTCCCAAATCCATGTTGGGAGGATAAAAATTATAATTCTAGTCAAGGAAAACAACAAAGCAAAAAGAAAAGCCAAACAAGGATGAAGAAATTCGAAGTCTCAAGAGTTGGGATCTTAAATTTGGGATGAAAAAGATCCCCTTGATGGTTAATCCTTTAGAATAGGTTGGATTTGGAAAACAAGTGGTGGTTAGGACTGAATTTTTGCTGCAGCAAGAGAAGAGCAAAAGAAGAAGTAGATCAGCAATCAGTTTGCTCGTAAAGTTGTGTCCATGTTAGCATTCTATTCAAGAGAATGCTGATTCAATTCAAGTTACACAATTAGCCATGGAGGAAGAAATATCTCGAAGAAGATCCTACAGTCCCAACTTGTCCTCTAGAGCAAAGCGATCGAAGAGTTTAACTTAACGAACTTCGTGCTAGAGGAAGAGTTCTATCAAGAACAAGATTGTCTTCAAGTAGTAGAAGAGGGAGAAGCTGCTCCAAATCCAAAAGAAGAGGAGCACATTCTAGTTGTGGAGGAGAAAATTGTAGATCCAAGGGCTTTGAGCGCAAAGCAGGCTACAAGAGAACCTTCAATTCTTCTTTCTACTTCATCTCTCTCAAGTTCTAGTGCTAAAGAAGAGTTTGATCCCTCAAACTCAATGTTGGAGGATGAAAGAAACCATGATGATCAAGTTATAGATCAAGAGGATACCGTGGAGGAAGTTGAGCATTTGCAGCAGGAAAACAATGAGGTAGTTTATCTATCAGATTTGGAGGACTGTTTTGATGAAGAAGAACCGGTTGAGTTCCTACCATTCTCTCTTTCATCATCCATGTTCCAAACACCGAGCCTACCTTGTCATGAAGGAGAGAACCCATTTGCACAGAGCTCTGCATCTTATAGCAGCTCTTTGGAACCAAGATTGGAAGATTTTAATCTTTCATGTCCTTCATTGGAGGAAGAGAAAGGGCAAAAAGGTTCTACCTTTGCTTCTGCACCATCCATTCAAAAGGGTTTACAAGAGAACTCCATTCTTGGAGTTGAAAATCAGGGCAATGGGTATACTCAAAGGACCATACCTTGCCCAATCAGGTATCTGGCTTCATTGGAACCAAAGGAGAAGTCACAATCAGTCATGCTTGCTCCTAAGCATGAGGATGAGCTATAAAGAACCAAGGATCAGCTGTCATACCTCTCCAATCCAAATGCAGAACAACTAAAAGAGGTATTGAATTTGCCTTCACCTGATACCTTGATGATTTGGGTGGAAGACCAGCTTCTTGTTGATTTTCCATTCATCCAATCAGCCATGTTCAATGCCAAATCAGTTACATGGTTTCAATTTTGAAGAAAGGAAGCTATTTTGCACAACTTGGTTGCGGGGTTTGTTTAGCCCACTTTTTCTTCCAATTAGAGTAGGATAGGTAGTTTTGCTTTCAAGAAAAGAATCGCTTATGCACACTCTACATGTTCCATTTTGGAGCATGTATGACCCTTTAGCTTTGTACATAGTTTTTTTGGTGCTGGTTTTTTCTTGTACAATCCATTTAAGTGGGTTTCCAAGTGGCTCAGAGAGGAGGTTTTCAAAGTTCAGATCAGTTTGTAGGCTACAACTCATGACTCCATGCCCAATGGATGCTTCAGGAAACTAGTAACTTCATCCAATAGGTAGATGACCCCTCTGAGTCACCAAAATTGTTATCCAAAATGTGCCCCCTGCTCATTTTGTGGCTAACTCCTCTCATTCTTCCCTCTCTTGTGCCTCAGTCACAAAATTTTTTTTTCGGACACTCAAAACCTTCTGGAAATGGCACCATTGGATAGAGCTCTTTCTCAGCTTTCCAGAAAGGTAAAGTTTTCCTCCTAACTCCATGTATTTTTCAAGTTATGGCTCAATAGAGTTTTTGTGGAAAATTTTCCCCTAAAAGGCCCGCAGCCAATCAGAACTCGCCACGTGTCAGGCAAAAATATCAAAGTGACCCGATTTGGCCCTGTTTTGCCCTAAAACTTCAAATCACCATATCTTTCGATCCAGAGCTTAGTTTTTCACGTTCTTTATATCAATGGAAAGCTGGTGAAATTATCTACAAGATTTCGGGGTTAATTTTATATTTTAGTGGATTTTGGAGAGAAAAAAAAATCTTCCGGCACGTGATCATGAATAGAAATGACATTTCAACCACCGATTTTAATGAAGAATGGCTCGCATTCTCTCCCAGCATGGTTAAAAATGTCAGGGAATGGGTCTGTCAGGTCACCCATGCTATTTTGATGGCATTTTGGTCAATGGTTGAACCCCTTGCACGTTTTCCCGCGTTTCTCTCTCCTGGGCTCATCCCTTACACTGTAAAAGCTAGATTTGGCTCATTTTTCAAAGGGTTGAACATTTTTGTGTATTGAAAGCTCCTTTTTAACCTTGAAAGTGATTTAGTGGAATAAAAGACATTTTCTAGAAATTGCAGAATCGTATTTTTCCTTTCGGTGTTTGAATGCAAGTGATTTTGATGTTAAAATAACAATACAGGCCCTGTGATTAGTTTTTATCCTCTGTTGGTGTTGTTTGCCTAATTTGTAACACTTCATTACAGCTATCAGTTTGTGCATGTTGTTTTTGTTGCATTTTATGAACTGTGTCAATTTGTAGAAGTAAAAAATGCTCACCACTTTGCTTTGGTGCATCACCTATTAGCATTAGTTCTTTTTTTCTTGCATTCTCTATCTCTGTCTCCTTGGAATTTAGAGTAGATTTAGGAGTTTAAACCTCTGCAGTTGTGCAAGTGAAATAGCTGATCAGAGGAGTTGAGGAACCATCCTCTAATCTGAGATTCCTCTTCCATTTTGCAAGTCCCACACTTAGGAAGAGGATTCAATGTTGTGCAATCACACTTTGGATGCATAGGGTGATCAAACTAGAAATCGATCAACATCCAAGGGGTGCTTTGCTGATTTGTAACAACATGGTGTGCTTACCTATTGACAAGGTTGTTGAATACTCCTCTCATACACCTTTATTCCTTCAAATCCACTTTGCAAGCAATGGTAGTGTTGTAATCATGAAGTCTAGCTTCTCTTGAGGGTCAGTAATGCCTTGGAAAAGGTCCCACCCATGGACAAGGTGCTCTACAACAAATTCTAATTGCTTTCATTTGTGCTTGAGCACTGGAATGCACCATGTTTACCTCCATATTTTGGATTTGTTCTAGTAGATCTGTATTTTCTTTTTGACTGCCCTCACAACCAGCATACCCTTGTGCTTGACATGCTTCATATCCAAACCGACTTTGCATTGTTGCTCATATGGGTAGACATGCTGATTTTGAATTTGATCAAAATGCTAATTTGGAGGATTTGTAAAACATGTTGGAGGTGTGATATACTTGTTGTTGTAAATGTGAATTCCATGATGGAAATGAAGTCATGATTGCACAACTTCATGGAATGGAAAAGAATGAAAATGATGGAAAGAAGAATGGATGGAAATGAATGGAAAACAGTGTCCATAACTTAGAGAATGAGTTGTTTACCAGATGGATTCGCCATATGTGCTTTCGAAAGTGCCTCCAAAAAGTTGAATCTTTAATAGAACACACCAACTGTCACAAAGATAAAGTGGAAGACCTCTACGGTCCCACCGGCATGCTAAAAGCTGTTGTTGCAAATCAACAAGCACCCCTGGATGTTGATCGATTTCCAGTTTGATTATTCTAAGCATCTAGTGTGATTGCACAACATTGAATCCTCTTCCCAAGTGTGGGACTTGCAAAAATGGAAAAGGAATCTCTAGATTAGAGGTTGGTTCCTCAACTCCTCTAATAAGCTATTTTACTTGCATAATTGCAGAGGTTTAAACTTCTAAATCTACTCTAAATTCCAAAGGGACAAGGATAGAAAATGTAAAAAGAAAGAACTAATGCTAATAGGTGATGCACCAAAGTAGTTGTAGACACCGATTCTACATGAAATACATAATCCATAAGGAAACACAACACAAAACATGCACAAATGCTCAAAATGTAATGAAAGATCAAGAAAGCAATGATAGATATATGAAAGGATTGAGGGATTTTAATCACAAACATATATCAACATCTCAGATCCAATACAGTACATTACCGTGATCCGAGAGGCAAGAAAAGGTGCTGCATTACATGGAAAGGTAATTTTTTTCACAAAGTGCGCAAGGAGGAAGAAAAGGAAGTTGCAGAGCTAAAAAAGTGTCTCTCCTTTTGTAAAATGAACTCATTCTGGCTTTTACAGTGCAAACCACGACCCCAAGAGAGAGAAACACGGGAAAAAGTGCAAGGGGTTCAACCATTGACCAAAATTCCATCAAAACAGCATGGGTGCCCTGATGGACCCATTCCCGACATTTTTAACCATCTTTGAGAGAGAATGCAAGCCATTCTTCATTAAAAGCAAGTGGTTGAAACGTCATTTCTGTCCATGACCACGTGCCAGAGGTGTTTTTCGATTTTCTCTCTCCAAACTCCATCAAAATACAAAACTGACCCTAGAATATTGTAGAGAATTTCACCAGCTTTCCATTGATATAAAGAACGTGAAAAATCGAGCTCTACATCGAAAGATATGGCGATTTGAAATTTTAGGGAAAAACAGAGGGCCAAATCGGGTTGGCGGGCAAAAATTTGATTTTTGCACCTTTTTGGTCATTTGGAAAATGTTGGTGCAAATCAGCAGCACCCCTGGATGCAAATCAAGTTTCTAAGTTGATGTTTCAGGCATCCAGTGTGATTGCACAACATTAAAACCTCTCTCCAAGTGTGGGACTTGTAAAGTGAGAGAGGAATCTCCAGGACAGAGGTGGTTCCTCAAACTCCTCTAATCGATTTGTTATTTGCACAATTGTAGAGGTTTGAATCCTAATCCTACTCTAAATTCCAAGGAGACAGAGATAGAAAGTGCAAAAATTGAAACTAAACTAATAGGTGATACACCAAAGGAGTGGTGAACACTTCTTGTTCATGCAAATTGACACAATTTCATAAAATGCAACATGAAACATCATACACAAAGTGATGAGATGTAATTAGAGGTCCGAAATGAAGCAAGACAATACAAACAAAGGACTAAAAATTGATTACATGAGTCAGACTGTCATTTTTCACTGTCAAAATCCTTGCATTTACAACATCAAAGAGGCAAAAACTTGTTACAATCATGAAGAAGGTCTGATACTTGCAAAAATCACTTGTTGAAGGTGAAAGAAGAAGCTTGCTATCCAAAAAAATGTTCAACCTCAAAAAATGAGCCAAATCTGGCTTTTACAATGCATGGGTCGAGCCTAGGAGAGAGAAAATGTGTAAAAACATGGAAGCCATTCCCATTGAATGAAGATGTATTAAAACAGCATGGGCATCCCCTATGACTCCATGCCCCGACATTTTTGGCCATCTTTGAAGAAGAATGTGACCCATTTTGCATTAAAACTAGGTGTTGAAACGTCATTTCGGCCATTACCATGTGCTAGAGGTATTTCTTAATTTTTCTCTCCAAACTCAACCAAAATTCAAAATTGACCTGGAATCATATAGAAAATTTCACCAGCTTTCCATTGATATAAAGAACGTGAAAATCCGAGCTCTGGATCGAAAGATATGGCGATTTGAAAATTTAAGGAAAAAAGCAGACCAAAATCAGATCGGCGGGCAAAAGTTTGAATTTTTACCCGTTTGGTCTTTGGAAAATTTTCAAATTTTCCCCGCGCTCCACCACTCTAGGTGCCACGTGGCAGCTTCCTATTGGCCACGGGCCTCCTAAGGGAAAATTTCCCACAAAAACTCCGTCGAACCATAACTTGAAAATATAAGGAGTTAGGACGAAAACTTTACCTTTCTAGAAAGCTGAGAGAGAGCTCTATCCAATGGTACCATTTTTAGAAAGATTTGAGTGCCTAAAAATCAAAAATGGAGACTCGAGTCACAAAAGAGGTAAGAACACAAGAAGTTAGCCACAAAAATGAGCAGGGGCACATTTTGGATAACAATTTGGCGACTCAGAGGGTCATCTGCTGCTAGATGAAGATACTAGTTCTTGAAGTAGACCATTGGGCATGGAGTCATAAAATATTTTGTTCGTAACCCCAACTAACTTAGAATGTTGCAAGGAGGAAGATGGAATATCACCGATGGAAGCAAGGATCAAAACATCTCCGGGGACAAAGCAAGCCTATGCCAAAGCACTTAGGAAAGCAAAACAACCTACAAGAAAATAATGTGCACAAGCACTTGGAGGAATGAAAACCTAAGCTAATATTTACAAGGTGGAGAATTTCCTTTAGTAGAAATGCTTTAGATAGATTCCATTGACTGGAATCTACAGTTCTTGCCATCCAATGAAGACAATTGGAAGGCATTGTTATACTTACACTTTGTGACCATGTATGGGCCACTCCAAATGGCATCAAATTTTGAATGCCTTCCCGGTTTTGCTCTATCTCGCATCCCATTTTAACACCTGGATCTCCAACTTGGAAAGATCTACTCTTGGCCTTCCTATCAAAGGTCTTCTTGATCAAAGCTTGATCTTTCTCCATTGCTTGGGATGTCGATCTCTAATCTCTTGGAGCTCCATCAACTCTACATATCTCACCTCCATGGGCCCAAACTCTAGTAACTCTAACTACTTCATGAGTTCCAATGTTGGCAACTCAAGTGACATGGGAAAGATTGCCTCTCTTCCATAAACAAGCCTGAATGGATAGTTACCTATGGATCTCTTGGGAGTTATCCTATCAGCCCATAAGGTTGATTTCAATTTGGTATGCCAAGACCTCTGAATCTCATCAAGAGTCCTCCTAATGATCCTCAACAAGTTCTTGTTTGTAGATTCAGCCTAGCCATTACCCTGAGGGTAGTATTTTGATGAAGTACTTAGGTAGATCCCATTCTTGATAGCCCATTGAGTCACCTTGGATCTAATGAATGCTAATGCATTATCTCGAGATTATTGAGCGGGTATGCCAAATCTGGTTACTATCCCCTCATAGAAGTCTAAGATGCTAGACTCATTTGCTTCCTTGAGTGCTCGTGCTTGATCTACTTGGTGAAGTAGTCGTGGTTGTCAAAATCCACTTATGCCCTTGGCTTGAATTGGGATTAATGACTCTAATGAAGTCCAAACCCCATTGCATGAATGGCTGGTCAATCAAATTAGATGCAATAGAAGGGCAGCAAAGAGATCTTTCATCACCATTTAGTATCATTGATCAAATGAAGAAGACAAATGTAAATATATCAATGTGGGAATCCCTATCTATCCCTGTGCCGAGAGAGATTTGCTACAAGCTGCCATGAAGGATCTGCCAACTTTGAATCAAGCAAGTCCAAATGCAAGAGAAGGTGCTCACAAATGCTACCCAACTCAAGGGAATCATGGAGGATAAAGAAGGTAAAATGTTGAAGCCCCCTCCTTTTTATGTCTCATTAATCATTGGAAACCAATTGGTGCACAATTGCATGATTGATTCGGGAAAGTAGCTCAGTGATGCCCAAGCAAATAGCTAATCACCTAGGACTTCAATATGAAACCATATCCAAAGGGGTAGTGCGGTTGGATGGGACAGCAAAGAAAGAACAGCTTGGTTTTGGCATGCCCGATGGGACCTTAGAGGTCTCATTTTCATTGCAGCAAAGTTGATGTGCATCTGCTGCAATTTTCTTGCTTAAAAGAGCTATAAATTGCACATCTGGCGACTCCAAGGGGAAGAATCAGCTGGTTTTGGTAGTGCAGACCTGAAAACTCATGAGAAGAATCAACACAAGGTCAAGAGCTGGAGAGGAAGAGGTGTTGTTTGAATATCTGCAGTTATCTCTAAGAATAAGGAAAAGTGGGAGGAGAATCCAAATCTCTCCATCTCCACCAAATAGAACTCTCTCAACTCCTCCACACGGGTAGGCCTTTCATTCAATCAACAAGGGTTCTGTTATCCAAAATGGTGCCCCAGCTCATTTTTGTGGCTAACTCCTTGTGTTCTTGCCTCTCTTGTGCCTCAGTCTACATTTTTTGATTTTTAGGCACTCAAGGCTTTCTGGAAATGGCACCATCAGATAGAGCTCTCTCTCACTTTCAGTAAAGGTAAATTTTGCCTCCTAACTCCTTATATTTTTCAAGTTATGGCTCGGCAGATTTTTTGTGGAAAATTTTGCGATTTGAGGCCCGGTGCCTAATAGGAAGCTACCACGTGTCGAGGAGTTTGGGGGTCGAGGAAAATTTGGTCGAAGGTTCAAATGGAAATTTTTCTGCGGGGCCGCGGACAATCACAAAGTGTGACACATGTCACTGGGGAAGGCTTGCAATGAAAAATTGGCTAAGTGTTTGAGAAGGAGAGAGAATTTTTTTCCAAAGACAAAAACAAAAAATTTGAAATTTTTCCCCCGCCGATCCGTTTTTGGGCCTTTTTTGCCTTAAATCTTCAAACAATCATATATTTTGATCTAGAGCTCAGATGTTTGCGTTCTTCATATCATTGGAAAGATGTTAAAATTCTATACATGATTCCATGGTCAATTTTTAATTTTGGTTCAGTTTGGAGAGAGAAAATTCAAAAATGGTTCTGGTACGTGTCCATGGCCAGAAATGACATTTCAACAACCAAATTTAATACAGAATGGGTCGCATTCTTCTCCAATATGGTCAAAAATGACAGGGTATGGGTTTGTAAGGTCCTCCATGCTGTTTTAATGCATTTTCCATCAATGAGGGATGGCTCCCATGCATTTTCATGTTTTCTCTCTCCTGGGCTCGACCCATGTACTGTAAAAGCTAGATTTGGCTCATTTCTTCATGGTTGAACACTTTTTGGCATAGAAAACTTCTTCTTTCACCTCCAGCAAGTGATAGTTGTAAGAATCAGACCTTTTCAAGTATTGTAGTAGGTTTATACTTCTTTGAGGGTGGAATGCAAGATATTTTTACATGGAATTGACAATGCAAACTCTGTGAATGCTTTCAGTCCTCTGTTTGTATTGTTTTACTTCATTTTAAGACCTCTAATTACATCTATCAGCTTGTGTATGTTTTCCCTTGTTGCATTTCATGAATTTGTGTCTATTTACATGGCAAAAAATGTTTCACCACTCCTTTTGGTGCATCACCATCTTTAGTTTAGTTTCATTTTTACATTTTTATCCCTGTCTCCTTGCAATTTAGAGTAGGATTAGGATCTAAACCTCTGTAGTTGTGTAAAATATAGATCTAAATCAGAGGATTTTGAGGAACCAACCTCTAATCTAGAGATTCCTCTCTCATTTTCACAAGTCCCACACTTGGAGAGAGGTTTCCATGTTGTGCAATCACACTGGATGCCTAAAACATCAATTCAGAACCTTGATTTGCATCCAGGGGTGCTACTGATTTGCAACAATAGTTTTGGCATGCCCGGTGGGACCTTAGAGGTCTCATTTTTATTGTAGCAAAGTTGATGTGCATCTGCTGCAATTTTCTTTCTTGAAAAGAGCTATAATTTACATATCTGGCAACTCCAAGGGGAAGAATCAACTGGTTTCAGCAGTGCAGGCCTGAAAACTCATGAGAAGAATCACCACAAGGTCAAGAGCTGGAGAAGAAGAGGTGTTGTTTGAATATCTGCAGTTATCTCCAAGAGTAAGGCAAAGTGGGAGGAGAATCCAAAGGTCTCCATCTCCACCAAACAAAACTCTCTCAACTCCACCTAGTAGGTCTTTCATTCAATCAACAAGGGTTCTAAGACTAATTAGAATGGCACAAAACAACCCCTATGTCAACTTCACAGCAGCCCACTTGCCCTCAATGCACAACATCCAATTCCAATTGCAGCCTTGAAGAACATTCCCTACTTCACTGGAGAAAATCAGACTACTCCAGGTGATCATGTTAAAGACATTGCCAATCTTTGTGCAATTCATGAAATCAATGAGATGCAAGTGGCTGTCAAATTGTTGGCATCTTCATTCAAGGGGAAAGCATTGCAATGGTTTAGAAGCCTTGGAGTTGGTTCTATCACAAATTGGAATCAGCTATGTATAGCACTTCATGAGCAATTTGGAGAGAAGGGAGACAACTTGTCTCTTTTGGAGCAGCTGACAACCATCAAGAGAGCTCCCAATGAGCAGCTGACTGATTTCAACTTCAGATTTCAAAAGACTTGGGAGAGAATTCCAGTGGCAGTCAGACCAACAGCAGAAGGTGCTTTTCTCTACTATCTCAAAGCTCTAAATTCTGATATTTCTATGTTGATTCAGTCCATGGGAGGCATAACTATCCCTATGGCTTATAGCATTGCCATTAGGGCTGAAAATTGTTTGATCCAAGCTGGAAAACTAGCCCCTAGACCTCCCATGCCATTGTTTCCAAGTTTAGAGAGTCCAAATACCAATCAAGCACCTAATTTGGCTCCTTCTCCCACTCCTAGAAATCAGAGTTCAAATGAAGCTTCTACTTCATCTCCAAGTGCCCCAAATGAGCTTCAAGAAGTCATGAAGCAATTTGAAACCTAGGCAATGAGCTAGTCACTCTCAAGAGGCAGCAAGCCCAAGGTTTTAGACCTTCTTACCAGCCCCAAGCTCAGCCCAACAGGCAGCCATACCAACCACAAAGACCTCCTAATCTAGCTGCAAATATGAATCAAACAAGGCCTCCTGCCAATAGACCATTTCAGCCCTACAATCCAAATGCCATATCTGCCTCTAAGGCATTGGTGACAACACAAAACAACATTGCTCAGAGGAGTATGACTAGTGTTTTCCATGCAATGAACCTCATAACCAATCCATGTGCTTCAATGGTGCTTTGAATCAAAGCATTAATGGTGAAAACTACTAGTGTGGAGGGTGAGGGCGTCAAGGAAACAACCAACAACAAGAAACATTCCAACAACAATCAGCTCTAAATGACACCCACGTTGGTAAATTGGAAAGCAGAGGATTTTGTGGCATGAATCAAACGGTTTCTCAAGGTGTTGTAGCCAACACAAGGTCAAAAAGAAGGAATTTGGGTGAAGAACAACCATTAGCTCCGACCAATCCACAACCTTCCATGGCTCCACAAAATGGTTGGCAAGTAAAATCCAATTTCAAATGCACAAGGGCAGCCAGAAAAACTCCTAGACCAACTCAAATACTAGTTATTATCTGCCCATGTGCAAGGAGTGAAATGTACAACAAAGGGACAACAAAGAGATTCTTCATCACCATTCAAGTATCATTGATCGATGAAGAAGACAAATGTTAATATATCAATGTGGGAATCCCTATCTATCCTAGGCTAAAGAAACTTGTTACAAGCTTCCATGAAGGACTAGCCAACTTCGAATCAACAAGTTCGGATGCAAGATAAAGTGCTCACAAATGCTGCCCTTGACTAAGGGAAATGATGGAGGACAACAAGGTAAAATGTTAAGCCCCCTCCTTTCTATGTTTCATTAATCATTGGAAATCGGTTAGTGCACAATTGCATGATAGATTCCGGGGTAAGTAGCTCGGTGATGCCTAAACAAATAGCTGATCGGCTAGGGCTCCAAAGATGAAACCATATCCAAAGGAGTAGTGCAGGCTGGATGGGACAACAGTAACAACAGTTGGGGTGATTAGAAACTTGAGTCTTACCTTGCATGCATGTCCAAATGTTGTTGTTTCACAAGATGTATCAGTCATAGACCTTCCACCACTCTTTTCCCTATGCTTGTCAAGGGACTTCACAGCCAAGATTGGGGGATATTTATCTATTGATTGGTCACACATGTTGTTTAGAACGAGGTATGGAACTAAGGCTACAATTAGGTCTGAACCTATTGCAAACTTCCACATTGAGCCTTACACTCCAAGTCAGATCAACGCCAATTGTTCAGCATTTGATCAAGAAGACCACCCAAGCACCGATGAAGTGACACCAAGGTTGGAAGAGGATCTAACTCTTAATGATCTACATGCTTTTGATCCTTATCAAGAAGTAGAAGAAATCTGAGCTAGGGGTATATTGTATACATGAAGAAAATCAGCCTATTCCTAACATCACCAAGCCAAACCACAAGGATGACAATGAGTTATGGCAGCTATTTTTGATGGATCAAGAAGTAGACAAGGTGTAGGAGGTGGAGCCATGCTTGTTTCACCTCAAGGAGTAAGGTACTATTCAGCTTTTAGATTTCAGTTTGCATGCTCCAATAACACCTGTTGAATATAAAGCCTTAGTGCAAGGGATGCATTGGGAAATCAAGAAGAAAATAAAGAACTTGTAAGTCTTTGGTGACAGTGAATTGATTGTAAATAAGGTCAAGGGATGACATGCTGCCAAGAATGATCTACTCAGTGCTACAAGAACAGGTGTGGGACCTTATGGAATATTTTGAGGGTTTTGGCATCAAATCCATTCCTAGGAAAGATAATAAAGTCTTGCGACAAGCTTGCAAGATAAGAGGGGAATCCTTTGACATTGTGGAAAGCATTCAACAAGACAAGGTACAGCCAAACATCCACGTGATTGTGAGGCCTTCAGTGCCAGATAACAATGTCAGTTGGCAAGTGTTTGAGAATGACCAGCAAATCATCCATTTCTTGCAAGAAGAAGCTAAGTTCTCAGCTAAGAATCAAGAAAAATTAGAACAACAATATGGTGACCAAGTGGTACAGCTGAGAACTAACAAGCTACCCAAGGGACTTATCACTTTGGAGTCCATTTTTAATCCCAATGATCAGTTTAGAAAGGAGAAAGCAAACATTCAGGTCAAGAGAGAGGATTCAGTATCCATCTTGGTAGAAGAGAACAAACCATTGCAAATTGGAAAGATGACAACTGATCAAGAAAGGTATGAGTTCGTACAGCTGTGTCAAGAGTTCCCTGATGTGTTTGCATGGAGCTATGAAGATTTGAAAGGTTTCAATCCCAACTTAGCTCAGCATACCATTGAATTGGATCCAAATACTAAGCCTGTCAGGCAGAAACAAAGACCAGTCAATCCACACATGGAGCCTCTCATGAGGAAAGAATTGGACAAGCTGATTGAGTCAAGAATCATATTCCCAATCAAGCATTCTAGTTGGGTTGCCAACTTGGTTCCAGTCAGAAAGAAGAGTGGAGAGATCAGATTGTGTGTTGATTTCAGAGACTTAAATAGAGCATCTCTCAAGGACCATTACCCACTCCCTTCCATGGAGCAAATCTTGCAAGTTGTGGCTGGCTCCGAGAGGTTTTCACTACTTGATGGCTACTCGGCTACAATCAGATTATGATAAAGGAAGAAAACTAGTTCAAGACACCTTCACAACCAAATGGGGACTTTTACATACAAGAAGATGCCATTTGGGATGTCCAACGCTAGTGCTACCTTTCAAAGAGCAATGGACATGGTGTTCAAAGGTTTGATTAACAACGTGGTGCTGATTTACCTTGATGATATCACTGTTTTTTCCAAAAATGCAGCAGACCACCTCTCTCATTTGAGACAAGTTTTCACGAGGTGTAGGAAATTTGGAGTGTCTTTGAATCCTAAGAAGTGTATCTTTCTTGCACATGAAGGAAAGATCCTTGGCCATATTGTCTCCAAAGAAGGATTAGCAATTGATCCGAGAGAGATTGAAGCCATAAGAGCACTACCATTTCCAAGCCACAAGAAAGACCTTGAGTTTCTTGGGAGGATAAACTTTGTTCGGAGGTTTGTCCCAGATTTTTGAGCCCTTATCAAGCCCATCACCAAAATGTTAAAGAAGAGCATGGTTTTCAAGTGGACAATAGAAGGCAAGGAGAGTTTTGAAGAAATTAAAGAATCCATTTCTCGAGCACCAACTCTCATCAACTTGGATTTCTCCAAGGATTTCATCCTCTATGCATTTGGAGGTAATGACACTATTTTCGCCATTTTGGTACAAAGCAGAACAAGGATAATGATGAGCAGCCAATTGCCTTCTTCACCAGAGCCTAGATGACTATGAGGTGAAGTACTATTTTATTGAGAAGCATGTACTTAGCAAGAATCGAAGCTTGAAGAAATTCAAGCATTTAGTCTCAAAAACAAGGTCCAGTTGTTGGTCTTACATGCTAGGGTTAAGGACTTCCTCCTCAACAAAGATTTGAATGAGAAAAGGGCAGGTTAGATCACCCATGTCATGGAGTATGACATTGAGATCAAAATCACCAAGCTGGTAAGAGGAAAAGGATTGTGTGAGCAGCTAGTTTTGGGGAAGCAAAAAGAAGCATGCAATGAAGGAGAGGTTGTTTTGATAGTTCAAGATAGCCATGAGCCATGTGGCACTCAAGAAGAAAACAATGCTGCCCCCACTCCTTGCTGGACCCAAGGTATAATGCACTTCCTAAGCATAGGCCTATGCCCTCCAGAGATGAACAAGACCCAAAGAAGACACTTCAGATTGTAGGCTGTCCCATATGCCATTGTTGATGGAGTTTTGTTCAAGAAAGATGTGAATGGAGTGCTGCTGAGATGCATTAGCACAAATCAGATTCATAGGGTGTTGGAAGAGTTCCATGGTGGATCAGCTGGTGGTCATTTTGCACCGAGAGTGACAACTCTAAAAATCATGAAGGCTAGTTATTATTGGCCTAAAATTTTCAGTGATTGCTATGCATGGATCAAGAGGTGTAAGAATTGTGCATTCTTCACAGGAAAAGAGAGACTTGCTGCCCTTCCATTGCATCCAATCTTAGTTGACCAGCCATTCATGCAATGGGGTTTGGACTTCATTGGAGTCATTAATCCTAATTCAAGTCAAGGGCACAAATGGATTTTGACAACCACGGACTACTTCACCAAGTGGACTGAAGTAGTAGCACTCAAAGAAGCAAATGAGTCTAGCATCTTAGACTTTTATGAGGGGATAGCAACCAGATTTGGTATACCTGCTACAATAATCTCAGATAATGCATTGGACATTCATTGGATCAAGGTGACTGAGTGGGCTGTCAAGAATGGGATCTACCTAAGCACTTCATCAAACTATTACCCTCAAGGTAATGGCCAGGCTGAGTCTACAAACAAGAACTTGTTGAGGATCATTAGGAGGACTCTTGATGAGAATCAGAGGTCTTGGCATACCAAACTGAAATCAGCCTTATGGGCTGATAGGATAACTCCCAAGAGATCCACAGGTAACTCTCCATTCAAGCTTGTTTATGGAAGAGAGGCAATCTTGCCCATGTCACTTGAGTTGCCAACATTGGAACTCATGAAGCAATTAGAGTTGCTAGAGTTTGAGCCCATGGAGGTGAGATATGCAGAGTTGATGGAGCTGCAGGAGGTCAGAAATCAGGCATCCCAAGCAATGGAAAAGGATCAAGCTTTGATCAAAAAGACCTTTGATAGGAAGGCCAAGGATAGATCTTTTCAAGTTGGAGATCTAGTGTTGAAATGGGATGTGGATAGAGCAAAACTGGGAAGGCATTCAAAATTTTATGCCATTTGGAGTGGCCCATACATGGTCACGAAGTGTAAGAACAACAATGCTTTCCAATTGGCCTCATTGGATGGTGAAGAACTGCAGATTCCAGTCAATGGAATCTATCTCAAGCGTTGCTTCTAGAGGGAAATTTACCACCTTGTAAATATTAGATTAGATTTTCATTCCTCCAAGTGCTTTGCACATTGTTTTGTTGTAGGTTAGTTTTGCTTTCCCTAAGTGCTTTGGCACAACTTGCTGTCCCTGGAGATGTTTTGCAGTCCTTGCTTCCATCATGTGATATTCCATCTTCCTCCTTGCACATTCTAAGTCAGTTGAGGTTCTAAACAGAATATTTGATGACTCCATGCCCAATGGACTGCTTCAGGCAACTGGTATTTTCATCTAGCAGGCAGATGACCCCTCTGAGTCGCCAAAATTGTTATCCAAAATGGTGCCCCAGCTCGTTTTTGTGGCTAACTCCTTGTGTTCTTACCTCTCTTGTGCCTCAGTCTACATTTTTTTATTTTCAGGCACTCATGATTTCTGGAAATGGCACCATCGAGATAGAGCTCTCTCTCATCTTTCCGAAGAAAAGGTAAAGTTTGCCTCCTAACTCCTTATATTTTTCAAGTTATGGCTCAAATGGATTTTTTGTGGAAAATTTTCCCATTTTGGCCCGCACCAATAGATCCTGCCACGTGGCAGAGGAGTTTGGGGGTCGGAGGCAAATTTGAAAATTTTCCAAGTATTTTGGTCGAAGGTTCAAATGGAAATTTTTTCGGGGGCCACGGACCAATCACAGTGTGACACGTGTCACAAGGGGAAGGCGCAATGAAAAATTGGCTAAGTGTTTGAGAAGGAGAGAGAATTCCAGAGCGAATCAGAGATTGCCACATGGCATCCGACCATTTGGAGTGTGGGGAATTTTGAAAAAAATTTCCAAAGAAAAAAAGGTAAAATTTGAAAAAATTTCCGCCGATCCATTGGGCCATTTTTTTGCCCTAAATCTTCAAACGATCATATCTTTTGCCTTAAAGAGCTTGGATTTTTGAAGTTCTTTATATCATTGGATTTGTCTGTTAAAATTATCTACATGATTCCATGGTCAATTTCTAATTTTGGTTCATTTTGAGAGAGAAAATTCAAAAACGGCCACGTGTCCATGGCAGAAATGACATTTCAACAACCAAATTTAATAGTAATGGGTCACATTCTTCTCCAATATGGTCAAAAATGATAGGGTATGGGCTTTGTAAGGTCCTCCATGCTATTTTAATGCATTTGCCATCAATGACGGATGGCTCCTATGCATTTTTCACGTTTTCTCTCCTAGGCTCGATCCCATGTGTGAAAGCCAAATTTGGCTCATTTCTTCATGGTTGAACACTTTTTGACATAGAAAACTTCTTCTTTCACCTCCAACAAGTGATAGTTGTAAGAATCAAACCTTTTTCAAGTATGTAGAAGAGGTTTATACCTCTTTGAGGGTGGAATTCAAGAGATTTTTACATGGAATTGACAGTGTAAACTCTGTGCCCGAATGCTTTGAGTCCTCTGTTCGTATTGTTTTACTTCATTTTAAGACCTCTAATTACATCTATCAACTTGTGTATGTTTTCCTTGTTGCATTTCATGAATTTGTGTCTATTTACATGGCAAAAATGTTTCACCACTCCTTTTGGTGCATCACCATCTTTAGTTTACTTTCATTTTACATTTTTATCCCTGTCTCCTTTGATTTAGAGTAGGATTAGGATCGAACCTTGTAGTTGTGTAAAATATAGATCTAAAGTGAGGAGTTTGAGGAACCAAATTCTAATGCTGGAGATTCTCTCTCATTTTCACAAGTCCCACACTTGGAGAGAGGTTTCGTATGTACCCAAAATTGTAAGGTATGTCTTCAGATCGCGGAACGGTGTAACAAGTTCCCTAATGATGATACAGTCTCCTCGAAAGGTGTTCGGGATCCGAAAAGAGCTCTTGGATATGCGTTAACATCCCGCATGCCCCGCTTAGCCCCGCGTGATTTTTTTTCCTTTCTTTCCTCTTTCTTTGGCTTCTTGGCCTTCATGGCGAAACCGCCGCCTTCGTGGCGGCGGTCTCGTGATCGCCACCCCAACAGTGGCGCCGCAACCGCCACCCTGCTCAGAGCGGCGGTCCTGTGCGCGTTTTCCAGAACGCTCTTTTGACGCGACCCGCGTGAAATATCACGACTCACCAGCTTTTCTTGCCGACTTGGGCATGCATTAATGTTTTTGGTCCCCTGGAACAGTGTTTTTCCTTTGTTTATTGTTTAGGAGTTCAATTTGATTTTGGTTTTTGAGTGTTGGAATTCCTATAAATGCATGGTTTGTGCACATGCAAATGGCCACCATTTTTCACTCCAACTTTCTTATTTTTCAGTGCTGTGGTCTTTTTAGTTTGCTTAGGATTGGTAGCATAGTTTGTTGCAGGTTTGTTTCAGTTTTGTGTTGCAGCTGGTAAGCCACATATCCAACTTGTGCAAGTGCAAA
This sequence comes from Taxus wallichiana var. yunnanensis, assembly GCA_018340775.1. Lineage (NCBI taxonomy): Eukaryota > Viridiplantae > Streptophyta > Pinopsida > Cupressales > Taxaceae > Taxus > Taxus wallichiana. The sequence continues at coordinate 170,847,235 of CM031242.1, read as the reverse complement.
CATTACTTTGGCCTCTGAGTTTTGCTCCAAAGTTTGCTTTTGAATTTCTTGTTACAGCAGATTTAGTTTTCCTTTGCTTAGAATTCTTAGTTTTCTCATTGAATGCTTTGGTTAGTATTGTGTTGCTGTTGGTAAGCCACAGATCCAACTTGTGCAAGTGCAAACTTTAGTATCATTGTTTTGGAGTAGAATAGTTTTTAGGCTTGCCATTAAAGTTAAGCAGGTTTTGCTCATTGTTTTTCATAGAATAGTTTAGGCACATTAAAGTTAGTTTTTCAGACTAGTTTCTGTTCTGACGCTTTTGTTGCATGATTCGCAGAGACCCCGCTAGGAATTGCATAGGCCAAGCTCGTACTCTCGCTATCCTCTCCTATCCGCATTCTATTCTATCTCGCATTCGAAGGCTGTCCATTGATCCAAATATCTATTCCTGTTGATGCAAGCATTCCACGCTTTTCTGGATTCACGTGAGCACAAAGAATGAAGAGATCATACTGAGGGGACAAGAACATACACACCGTCGGATTCGCCACTGTTCTGCGAAATCCAGGTTCCATCTTTCAAAGTTTTAGTTAGAACTTATCAAATAAAGTAGTTAATCGCTTTATTTCAGTTATTTCCATTCTCGATATTGCCAGGGAGGTTGTGGGGATTGATAGTTTCTGAGAAACTATGATTCATTCCTCACTTCTGAGGTAGGATCGAGAATCTTGCAAATAGATTAGTTATTTCGTTGTTTAGAATAGATATACAAAATTGCACAGACAAATAGCTACACTCGGCTATTTTGTTTGTTTTACGTTATTAGTTTAGTTGTCAATTCTAAATATTTTAAATAGCTGCTTTCTTATAAATTGCCAGAAAATACAAAAAAAAGAATTATATATGCTAGAAGTGTACTTAGATTTTACTTTATTATAGTTTGTTTCATTACTGCTTTTGCATGACAATTACGGGACCTAGGGAGCCCAGGGAATACATTTTCGAGCCAATTGTGCCCCAGCCCAATACCGTAGTGGCAATAACTGACATTGACCAAAACCTTAGGATACAAGTCTTCCAAACAACAACAGACTTCCAACAGATCAGGTCACAGTTGAGAGGGTTAAACATCGAAGACGACCAAGCACACACATTTTGGTCAAATCAGCCAAACTATAGGTTATCCTAGAAAACATCCGCATGACTGTAGAAGGATTTGAAAGAGAACAAATATTCGGGTGTGATCCTTTAGTTCCACAGCCAGACACTGGAGATACCCTCATAGATATAGATACCAGCTTAAGAATTCAAGTTGCTAGAACACCTGTAAGGTATTCTGAGAAAATCACACAATTGCTGGTTCTAAACGTAGAGGCCGAGAAAGCATACGATCACTGGATACTAGGGATTAGAACTTGATCTCGCGTATGACCATAACAGGACCGCAACAACCAAGAGTCTATGGTTGTGATCCACAAATCCCACACCTAACGAATCCATAAGAGAATTAGATATAGACACTGGCCTACGCACATTAGTATTTCAGTCTACTCCGATTCCACCTATCATCATTCAACAGTTGTCCCTACTAGACACAACAGCTAACGAAGCTAGAGAATTTTGGACTAGGCCAGAGAATCGTCCATAGAGTTGACTATATTCGCCATATGACCCTATCAGGAGAAATACACGAAACCATCCCGGGTCATTTTCCACGCATCCCACAACCCATAGATCGAATCACGCCAGAGCTCGATATTGATTGGAGCCTTCGAGCAGTCATCCTCGCTGATCGATCTATCACACCAGTCCAAGTTAGAAGGGCCTTCTTTGCCTTAGATTCGCAAATACCATTAGTGCGTGTCGAAGACATTAGACTCCCAACTAGTTTTTCTCGCATATTCTACCCCCCCCCACCGGTTGTCTCGCACGATCTCGGGAGGTCGGGGCACGTGGAAGAGTCACTTGTTGATTCTCACGCCGCTGCGTTGCTTTTCCGACGTACAAAATTGGTGAACCCGACGTGAAACAAACGAAATTAGTAAAGCTGACGTAAAACTTCCTACCTTCTCGTTCGGAGTCATAAATATCACGTTTCCCTTCACAAATCACCTTCGCTCCTTCCCATTATTCTGCGGGTATTCATATACCCCCCGAATATGTCGGGATTCGATGCATATGGCAGACCCCTCCTGGGTCTTGAGGCATACTATGCCCAACAGAATAGGGAGTCATCACCCTCACTCTCAATGTGGGGCGACAACTATTCAACTAATCAGTTGTCAACACAAACGCCAAGGATTAGATATAGTTCGTCCTTCCAAGCAGAGGGGTTGGAGCAACAACTCGCTCAAACACAAACAGAGCCTTCAGGCTCAAACAATATGACATTGACTGGAGAATCTGCTTCATCTCCTCAGGTGCTACTTAGACCACATATTAGCAGACAATCAGATCCATACTCAGTTCTAGATGACGAGTACTCAATACGTTATCCTAGGAATGAACAACGCTCTCAAGGCATGTATCCACCTGTAGGAATTTTGCAAATACAGCCCGAGTTCTCTCCTCAAGAAAATACCTCTATGCCATCACGTATAGAAAATACTCTCAGAGAAACTTGGCAAGATAGCAATCAGTTCATGACAGGCTATCACATGCCTATACAACACCAGGATATACAACAAACGCCACCAAGGCACGATATCGTGACTTCACCAAACGAAGTCATTTCAACGCTAATAGAAAAGGTTAGAGGATTAGAACTTGCCCAAGCAAATCAAAATTCGAAATTCATACAAACAGGGAGTTCCAATCCTCCGCACCATCCTAGCCAAGTAGATCTCCTCACAGGAGTAGGCACGTTAGGTATGACTCCTCAGTATTCACAACAAGTGCCAACTAGACCCACTATCGCTAGCACAGTTCCTCCTGGTCCGGTACAGAGCAATCCATTCCTGGATAGTACCCCTTCATACTTAAACATGTATTCCAAATCACCACAAGGGGATATGTACTCATCCCCCAGCATGTTTACTCAAATGCAGGACTGCCTTATGCCCCCGCCAACGCGCACGTTACGCCATATCAACAACCCGTTCCGCCACCACCTCCTCAACAGGCACCATCAATGGTGGAGACGTATGCAATAGGGACTTATTCAGAATATTTAAAGGAGCCCTTAGATTTCGCCATAAGAAGCGTTATGCTTCCAAGGCCTCTTCCCGATTTGCCCAAATACAAAGGAGAAGGAGATCCGAATGCGCATATCAAAGCTTACGCTACAGCCATTCGAGAATTACTCCCATGGGATGGGGTCGTTGCTAAAATATTCCCCAAAACGCTGGAAGGCATCGCTCTCGATTGGTATTATAGAATACCTGAAGCTTCCATACATTCATTCAAACAACTCGTGTCGGAGTTCATCAAAGCCTTCGACATGAACAAACTATTAAGGACAGGAATCAGGGAGTTCTTGCACATCAAGCAAGAACATAACGAGTCTGTCGCCCATTTCATCCAAAGGTGGCGCACAGTCCTTTATTCCTCGGCAAGCGCTCCAAACATGGATCAGATGGAGCTATGTGATTTATTCCTTCATTCTCTTAGCAAAGAAGTGAAGGAAGAAGTCCAGAAGTTCCCACTAAGGACTTATGATGAAGTACTTGAGAGCGCTCTGCGAATTGATCAAGCAGCAATAGATAGTGGCCGTAAGACGTATGGAGCAAACGGGAGGTTAATCACCTCTACTCAAAATACTACAACCACCACAAGCGTCAATCAAGGACCCAAAATCCTTAACAAAAATCGTGGGGTAACAACAGATGGGGTAACTGACCAGCCCAAAAGGGTAAATGTCATTAATACTCCGTCACAAACAAACAACCAAAGAAACAACAATTTTACCCCGACGGTCAATACGGTGGATTTTAATAATCCACAACAACAACGGTGAAATCCCATGCAAGGGCCAAGCCAAAACTCATTTGGTTACCAAAACCAAAGTCAAAACCAAAAACAACAATTCCAAAACTTTGGTCCTAATAGGCAACAGTTTGATCGGAATTTTAGGCCACAATACACACCAAACCAACAAAACGGGAATTATAATCCCAATTCTTATTGTGGTTTCCATAAAATTTGGGGTCATGACACTAGAACGTGTCGTGACTACAACAAATTCATGCAACGCTTGCCAAATGAGCAAAAACAATTTTTTATGGATATGTTCCTAGCAGATCCTACGTCACCAACGGCAAGTACCTTCGCAGGGGCAGTTTCCCCTCAGAATGCCCCTCTCAAGATCTTTAATGATCCACTCCCAAATCATGATAACAATGGGTTGAAACCAACTGGAACAAACAAAGGCGCAATGACAGGAAACAACGATCACGAGGCCTCAACTTCGCTAAATCCGTTAGTCGCGCCACAACTAGGAAGTCAGCCGCGACCTAAGGTAGTTGGATTAGTAGAGTTAGACTCCGAATTACCCGTTGAAGCAATTACGAGGACACGAGAGTATTTCTCTCAACCAAGTCCAAGCCATCTACCGGAAACAGATAACATCCAGCAAACCGTAGCAAAACCTATGGGTGCTTACGATCTAATTAATGATCTAACAAAAACCTTCTCGCATATTTCATTCCTTGATTTACTAAAGAATTCCCCCCGCTCACATGTGGCTGCTCTTTTAGAGGCGTTAGGTTTGGGTCATTTAATTAGTATCACTCCACCACCAGAAGCACAAGTAAATCATATAGACTTTGATGTTTATCCTCCGGGACAGGCGGATAGGGATGTCGAATTCATATTCGAGATAAGTAAAATGCCTACGGATGCCGAGATCGCACGCCGAGGCGATCCAGCCCTACACTTGCAAGTACAGGTTTATAATAATTATGTAAAACGGGCAATGGTTGATGATGGAGCTGCGGTTAACATAGTCCCTTTCTCTTTTCTCCAAAAATTGGGATATGGAGAAACGAACTGTTCTACTACACGAAATACCTTGAGGGGCTACGATAGCCTTAAAGCCACATCGATAGGAACCATAATACTACCGGTCACCTTGGGACCTAAAACAATCCTGACTGAGTTTTATATTATAGATCGGGAAACCAATTATAATATGATCCTCGGCCGACCATGGATACACCGCATGAAGGCAATCCCTTCCACTCTATTTCAAGAAGTAAGATTCCTGCATCTGGGAAAGGTATTTGTAGCCAAAGGTGATCCAAAGCCGTTTGACGTACACCTAGCTGATTTAAAGAAGAGACCAGGTGTACACTCAGAATTCGAACTTCCAACAAACCAACTTAACAAACCCTCTGACCCAAAGCCAGAGGAAAAGTTGATACCTACGACGGATCTTGAAACTACCAACATAGCCCAAACAATTCCAACCCCTAAAGGTAAAACTAAAGAAATAGTATCATTAGGGACTACTGCGAAGATCGTTGAGTTGATAGAACAAGATTCACCAATGTTCTTACCATTCGATTCAGTAGGCATAGGATTTTCCCTAGGTGTTGGTTCCTTGCCAGCAGAAGATCTCTATATGGTAGAAGTAGAGTGTGCAAACACAGCAGATACACCTACATCCATACTCCCGGCTAAGTATTGGACTCTCCATTTCGATGGAGCTAAATGCCGCTATGGAGCGGGGGCAGGTATAATTCTTACCTCGCCCGAGGAAAAGGTCCTCCCATTCTCTTTTAAGTTGAACTTTGAATGCACAAACAACGGCGCTGAGTACGAAGCCCTCCTCCTTGGCCTTACCTTAGCCAAAAGAATTGGTATTGATAATATCAGAGTTTTAGGAGACTCGCAATTAGTGGCAAACCAAGTTTCAGAGGTATATGAAACTAAAGCCGAACACTTGCAACTTTACAAAAATGTTGTATTAGATTTAAGCAAGGCGTTCAACTTCATATCCATTGAAGCAATTCCGCGAGAGAAAAATCTTCTCGCCGATTCAATAGCAACTTCGGCATCACGCTTCACTCCAAGCAATGAGCTAGAAGATACTCATTTCACAATATCCATTCGAAACGAACCATTGATAAAAACAATGATAAATCCTCTTTCAAGCGGAAGTGAATCTACCGTCCTAGACCATGTTGGAAATGATGCGGCTACTTTGGATTACTTAAATGCCTATGCAGCACTACATCTCTCCTATCACACGCTAGATTTATCTCTGATCCCGCATTCATCTTCCTACTTCGGAAATCCTGTAACGGATCTTCCCTCACAAAAAGAACCTAATATATACGCGGTGGAAAACGGGGATGATTTGGATTTACCCTCAAGACACCGAGTTTCAAGAGGGTAACGCCTCTTTAATTCAAGAAACAATCGATGTCAATATCGGAACGGAAGATGAGCCAAGAATCTTGAAACTAGGATCTTCGTTAACCCTAGAAGAAGTGGAAATACATACTCAAGTTCTCAAAGAACATCAGAAGGCATTTGCATTTAATTACAAAGAGATGACAGGAGTCGCACCCCACATTGCGGTGCACAACCTCGTCACTAGATCAGATGCAAAGCCAATTAAACAGAAATCAAGACCCATGAAGCCCAAGGTAGCCCTTATGGTAAAAGAGGAGGTAATAAAACTCCTTCAGGTAGGATTCATCAAGCCAGTTGACTACTCCCAATGGGTATCAAACATCGTTCCCGTTCTCAAGAAGAATGGAAAGATACGCATCTGCATAGATTTCCGGGACATTAACAAAGCATGTCCTAAGGATGACTTCCCATTGCCATCTATCGATGTCATTGTTGATGCAACAGCTGGGTTTGAGCTCTTGTCTCTCATGGATGGATTCTCGGGATACAATCAAATCAGAATATCCGAGCAAGATCAAGCTAAAACCACCTTTATAACTCCTTGGGGAACCTATTGCTACGCTGTTATGCCATTCGGTCTCAAGAACGCCGGTGCTACGTATCAGCGGGCCATGACATACATATTTCACGATCTAATTCATAAAATCGTGGAATCTTACGTGGATGACTTATTGGCTAAGGCCAAAAAGCGCTGTGACCACCCTGAAGTACTCCGCATCATTCTTTCACGCCTAATAGAATACGGAGTCACGCTAAATCCAGAGAAATGCGTATTTGGTGTAACAGGAGGAAAGCTCCTAGGATACATCATATCGTCACGAGGGATCGATGTTGATCCAACCAAAATTCGGGCTGTCCTCGAAATGGTCCCGCCCTCGAGTGAATCTGGAATCAGATCATTTCTTGGAAAGCTGGGTGCAATCCGGAGGTTTATCCCGGATCTAAGCTTCGCCGTCCATCCAATCAACAATTTACTCAAGAAGGACTATAGCATTGATTGGACTGAAGATTGCAATGAAGCTTTTGATGCAGTCAAGCGTTTCCTGCTATCACCGCCTACGCTAATGCCACCTAAGTTAGATCGCCCATTAATTCTATACTCACGGGCTACCGATGTCTCGCTGGCCTGTATGTTGGCCCAAGAAGACGATGACAAGAGAGAGCGTGTGATTTATTTCATTAGCCGAACATTGCTCGACTATGAAACACGCTATACACAAGCAGAGCGAGAATGTCTTGCCATAGTCTTTGCTACTAAACGCCTAAGACACTACATGCTAAATCAAGAGACAAGGGTCATGGTAAAAACTGACCACTTACGAACCTTCCTCACACAAGGGTCCCTGTCTAAAAAGGCAGGACGCTTTATAACCTTAATGGGAGAGTTCGAATTAACTTTTGTAAACCAAAAGTCAGTTAAAGGGCAAATCATCGCAGATTGGTTAGCTGATAACCCGCTAGACGGAGGTGACTTAGTAGACTTAGACTTTCCAGATGAATGCGTGTACTACGTCGAAACCCGACCTGCTATATCTGAGTGCCCTTGGTACGCTGATATCATTAGTTATATCATGGACCATAGGTACCCAGAAGGAGCTACACCTCAACAAAGAAGACGGTTACGCATTATCGTAGCTAAATACGTCATTATAGAGCAAGTGCTCTATCGGAAAGCATTCGATGGAATGCTCTTAAGGTGTGTTGACACAGAAGAGTCCAAGAAGATTCTCCATGAATCCCATAGCGGTATATGTGGAGGCCACTTGGTGGCCATGCCACCGCTTGAAAAATACATCGAATGGGCTATTTTGGCCCACTCTAGAACATGACGCAATAGAGTTTGTACGCAGGTGTCATAAATGTCAGGAGTTCTCTCATGAGATCCACATGCCGGCACAAGCTTTGCAACCGATCGCTACTCCGTGGCCCTTTTCTACATGGGGCCTGGACTTGATAGGGAAGTTCTCTCCCTCGTCCACAGACGGCCACAATTTTATAATCACGGCCACTGAATATTTCACTAAATGGGTAGAGGCCATGCCTCTTACAACTGTACCTGGTTCTGTAATCGCTAAGTTCATTTTGAACCAAATCATTTGCAGGTACGGTATCCCGCAAATCATTATCTCAGATAATGGAACTTCTTTCAAGAATGAAGAAGTTCGTGAGCTATGCAACAAATTTAAAATCAGCCATCATACGGCTTCCTTGTACTATCCCCAAGCCAATGGGCAGGCTGAAGCAACGAACAAAACACTGAAAGCCATTCTCCTTAAAACAGTGAAAGAAAACAAGCGGGATTGGCATTTAAAGTTATATCCGGCCTTGTGGGCCCACCGAACCTCAATAAGAACACCAACGGGAGCAACTCCTTTCTCGCTAGTATTTGGGGCAGAAGCAGTTCTCCCACTTGAGGTCGAAATACCCAGTCTCCGTATTTCGCTACAAGGGATTCTGGATGAGGACGCTTACAGAGAAGCACGTCTTTCTCAATTAGAAAGCCTGGATGAAGCTAGGTTAGATGCTGAACAACGACATAGAGTCTATGCCGACCGAATGTGCCGGCAGTATAACAAGAAAGTCTATGAACGTGACATATACGAAGGTGACCTAGTTCTGAGGTTAGACAGCCGGATCGACAAGAAGACCGGCGAAGGAAGGAAATTCCGGCCCAAATGGTTGGGCCCATACCGAGTCATGAAGGACTACGGAAATGGTGCATACCTCTTATGCACGCTAGAAGGTGAGGAGTTTGGCGAAACAGTCAATTCTCTCCACCTCAAACGTTTCTACGCGTAAGCAGCTAGCGCTGCCTATATAACTATCTACATCGCATTTTCATATAAATTAGGATCATTTTGTCCACTTGTTCTTACACAAATTGTGATCAAGGAATCTATTCTCAAAGCAATTTATTACAAACTCGTGATGTTTCTGGCATGAAGTTCTTTAATCATACTTCTCCATCTTCGATATCATCAATCAACTCAGAATCTTTTATCTAAACAAAATCGGACATGACGAAGTCCTAACGGTAACCATACCAAGATCTGCAAGTTCGTTCTCACTTTGATTTCTTCTTAGGATAGGTGTCTTGCCTATGGTCTGTTCTAGAAGCTTCATGGTGTCACATCTATCCCATATACACATCTCTTTGGAAAATAAGCATATACTGACATTTTACTCAAATAGACAAGTCAAGAAGTGATTAAACTGAAAATTTTATTTTACACATTTCCTTGCCCCACCAACCTTCGGTGATGAGCTTCAAGGTCTCTTACTAGTGACGTAGGGTTGGGAAAGGATGGAAATGCCCTTACTCGCCTATGCCTTGCCCACGGTGATAAGCCCATGCTTCTTACAGGTAGCACGGGGCAAAGTGTAGGGGGTCCTCTAAACAAAGTAAATGTTGAAAGGTCATAAACAATCAATTCAAACTTTGAGTCAATAACGAATGAATCAGATATTCAAAATTCCAAAAAGAGTTAAAAATCCTAAAAACCCAGATTTTGTCTGCTATGTGGCCATCTACGGGTCTAAGTCTGGATAAACCGCAAAGCAAGTTGCATCCAAAACTATGAAGTCATTCAGGTAGAATAAACTTGTAGTTTTCATTTGGTTCCACCAAAACTTCGTCTGTCTTTCATCACTATCACTTCATCACATTTCATAACTTGCGCCCTTCTTGGCTCTTGGTGATGAGCCCTCGCATCTTACTAGTTGCGTGGAGTTAGGAGTGGGGCAAATTAATCTGTTCATCATACTGGTTGTTCTCATCACTTTGCCAAAACAAATCATGAGGTATCCAAATTGCTAAACAAAAGTTAAGATTCAAGATCACAATATATCTACAATATCATGTATCAGCATCATGAAACACAAAAAGAAAGCAAACATTTGCATCATCTGTTTTCCATTGCATACATTCTAGAAAGCATATAAAACATACATCGTAGTATACACGAATAAGCTGGAAACAGAAAGGGAAGACACAAGTGACAAAGTTTTGATCCAAAATCGACGCATATATATAAATAATCAATATTTGTATACAATGCCATCATGCACTAGGCATGGTCAAAACGCTCAAAGAGCCCGTAATACACAAAAGAATCTATAACACAAAAGGTGCATAGGAGCCAAGTGGCCTCTCAACCCCTACGCGATCCCGCTGAAGGTGCGCGCCCGCCAGACTCGGCTACGCCGGCGCTCCGAATGGACGGAGGGCTGTGGTCTCGAGGAGCGGTCGTGGTCTCGCCATGAGAACGGCTCCTCATAAGGCGCCGGCTGTCCTATAGCCTCGCCAACTCGTCAGACGGAGAGTCGACACCATCTTGGCCACATGCCAAACGGGAGCGAAGACGCGGTGTGTGCTCGCCGCCGCCGCCGAGGGCTCCCGGCATCTACAGATAGCTCCGCATGGGTCTTATCCATAGGGATCATCAGAGAATCAGTACATACCCTACGGATTAGATCCCGCCACTCACAACGGTCTCGCAAAACAAAGAGGAAAGACGAATTAGAAATTAGGCAAGAGGCTAAAATGTACAAGATACAAATATAAGGAGAGATAGCAGTTAAAACAAGTCCTAAATCAAATTAACACTGAAAGGGAGAAAGGATAACTTACTCGGGTCACCGGGCCTCCAAGATGGGTCACTAGGGCCAGCACCCGCTGCAGATGCCGCCGCCGACTGAGGAGCTGCTCCTGTAGTTGGGGCAACATGACGCCCCGCAACGGACTCATCATCTCCACCATGGCCCCGGGAGAGTGGCTCCTCGGAAACCAGAGTCTCTCTCTCGCGCTCTCGCTCCGCCCTCTCCGCTCGCATGATATCCCGAGTATCATGCCACTCAGATCACTCTCATCCGTCTGCTCCTCCGACCCTCCCTCTGTGGACTCCTCAGAATCGGAGTCAATATCTATAGGGTCATCGCTACTATGAGCAGGACCCGGTAATCCGAAGTAAAGGTGCCCGAGGCGCACCAGCTCTCCCTCTGGCCCGAACTATCCCCCTGGCTGCAATAGGAATGCCAGGGGTAACCACTGTCCAACCACGGCCTCTAGGCCCCCCTCTAGCCTCCCGAACTGATCTGTAAACTGGTGCTACTGGAGGAAGCATACCCACATATGGGAGGCCGAACTGCTGAGGAACCCTGCCAAAAGGATGTACCTCCACCCGTCCCACACGGTCAATAAGCTGCCCTGTGGTGGAGCAAGAGATCAATGTAAGAGCCTCCTCTCCCCAAATGCCGGCCATGAGCTGGTACGGTATGGCCTCCATATCTGCTGTAGTGAGGGAAGCTACTGGCTGGTGAGGTGCTCTAAGCACCGACATATCTGACCACCTGGCTGCCCTCACAGCCCCAGGATCTGCCACCTCCACGCCTCTGCCATAGGGAATGAAGCGCTCATACACCCAACTCATAACTAGAGTAGGGTGACTCAAAGACTGTCCCTGTAAATGGACCACCCTGTATAAGTCGTGATAGGTGGTCCCCAAAATGTCTGCCCCCCAGGCGTATATCCGGCCATGCCCCTCTATCTGTGCAATGATGGGGGCCCAACAGTATAACAAAGTGTCCCCTCCCTTGTCCCCGATCAGTCTCGAGGCAAGGATCCCCATGATGGCCTGTCGAAATATGGGGATGGGCAAAGAAGGAATGGATCTGACTCTCACTCCCTTCTTCGGCCCCGTGGAGATAGCTGCATCCCCCATGTAGCCTGCCCACTGTACAATCTGTGCTCTGGACCCAGCTGTCTCCAGTGTGAGTCTCCTCCCGATGATCGGGACCCCCAGGATACGGTAAACATCCTCTAGAGTAATAGTCCACTCACCGCGGACCCCTGGCAATCGGAAAGTGTTCCGATCTGCATCCCAGTAGGAGAATAAGTCACAGAGTATGTGACTAGATGGAGCAACGTGAGGCACACGCGATATCCGCAATATGCCGGCCCTCTGCAATGTGTCCTCCTCATCTGCTGAGAGGGCATCCAATACCCCGGGCAGCCAATCACACTCTCTCTCCCGGCTCCATCTAATGTACTCCTCCCTCGCCTGCATACACCCAAAAACACACAAAACAGAGCAAGTTAGTATCTAAACAATGTCAAGAGAGTCATAAAAACATACACAAATGCTAAAAAATACAAGTGAAAGTTTTTAAGTGAGGTTCTTTTGCATTCTGTGCAAAACCGCCGCCCTGGGCAGAGGGGCGGTTTTGTAACCGCCGCCTTGAAGGCGGCGGTCTCGTAACCGCCGCCCTGGACAGGGCGGCGGTCATGTAACCGCCGCCCTGGCCAGGGCGGCGGTCGCGGTCCGAAAACCCGCGCGGGTTTTTAACCCTAAAAAGTCCAAAAAACGCAAAAATAGATCATTTTAGCTAAAAAAAGAGCCTACCCAGTAGGCGCCCCCCCTAGGTGGACCTTTTGAACCTAGCATTTTCAAAAATTTCCCCCCCATTACAAAGAATTTGCCATTTCAAATTTAAAAGGGGAAAAGCACAAAATTGAAGAAAAACCAACCTGTGATCTCGCGGGGTGGCGTTCCGCACGTGGAGGCATGATCACTATCTCGCTGTGGACGTTTTGACTCTACTCGCGTGAGAAACCGTTACCGTGGGTCCCAGAGCTCAAAATCTATCAAATCAACTCGCGCAAATGAATAGGAAAATGGGCCCACTTTGATATATATATCGTTCTGTTTCATTTTACAATGGCTTTTTCGCAGGTTCGGAGCGCTGACGGAGGTAAGTTTCTATCCTCGCACTAATGGTACGTCCTCTTCCCCTATTATTTTAGCGTTTATTTTCCAAATTATTGTATCTATCTGCACTTGAGTTCTCTTTTCATTTTGCAGTGGCGGAATTTTGGATGGCGTCATTTCGACACACACTGACGTGTAAGGTATAACTTCTAACTCCCCATTTCGGGACTCGCCATACTGACCCACCGCTTTATGCCTCTTCATGGCTAAAACGCTTCTCCGAGGGGGCAATATGTACGTACCCAAAATTGTAAGGTACTGTACCGCGGAACGGTGTAACAAGTGCCCCAATGATGATACAGGTCTCCTCGAAAGGTGTTCGGGATCCAGAAAGAGCTCTTCGGATATGCGTTAACATCCCGCATGCCCCGCTTAGCCCCCGCGTGCTTTGTTTTTCCCTTTCTTTCCTCTTTCTTTGGCTTCTTGGCCTTCAGTGACGAAACCGCCGCCTTCAGGGCGGCGGTCTCGTGACCGCCGCCCTGAACAGGGCGGCGGTCCTGCAACCGCCGCCCTGCTCAGAGCGGCGGTCCTGTGCGCGTTTTCCAGAACGCTCTTTTGACGCGACCCGCGTGAAATATCATGACTCACCAGCTTTTCTTGCCGACTTGGGCATGCATTAATGTTTTTGGTCCCCTGGAACAGTGTTTTTCCTTTGTTTATTGTTTAGGAGTTCAATTTGATTTTGGTTTTTGAGTGTTGGAATTCCTATAAATGCATGGTTTGTGCACATGCAAATGGCCACCATTTTTCACTCCAACTTTCTTATTTTTCAGTGTTGTGGTCTTTTTAGTTTGCTTAGGATTGGTAGCATAGTTTGTTGTAGGTTTGTTTCAGTTTTGTGTTGCAGCTGGTAAGCCACATATCCAACTTGTGCAAGTGCAAACATTACTTTGGCCTCTCGAGTTTTGCTCCAAAGTTTGCTTTTGAATTTCTTTTTACAGATTTAGTTTTCCTTTGCTTAGAATTTTAGTTTTCTCATTTGCTTTGGTTAGTATTGTTAGAATATCCAACTTAGCAAACATTATTTGGGCCCCTCATTCTTGTTTCAAATGCATTTTTGTAGTTAGTAGTTTGCTTAAGTTTGATAGTTTAAATCCTTTACATGCTTGGTTGCATTACTCACATTGTTGGTAAGCCACAGATCCAACTTGTGCAAACAATATCATTGTTTTGGAGTAGAATAGTTTAGGCAGCCATTAAAGTTGCAGGTTTTGCTCTTCATACAGACTAGTTTCAGGTTCTGGACGCTTTTGTTGCATGATTCGCAGTAGACCCCGCTAGGAATTGCATAGGCCAAGCTCTGTACTCTTGCGCTATCCCTCTCCTATCCGCATTCTATTCTGTCTGCATTCTGAAGGCTGTCCATTGATCCAAATATCTATTCCTGTTGATGCAAGCATTCCACGCTTTTCTGGATTCACGTGAGCACAAAGAACGAAGAGATCATACTGAGGGGACAAGAACATACACACCGTCGGATTCGCCACCGCTTTCGCGAAATCCAGTTCCATCTTTCAAAGTTTTAGTTAGAACTTATCAAATAAAGTAGTTAATCACTTTATTTCAGTTATTTCCATTCTCGATATTGCCAGGGAGGTTGTGGGGATTGATAGTTTCTGAGAAACTATGATTCATTCCTCACTTCTGAGGTAGGATCGAGAATCTTGCAAATAGATTAGTTATTTCGTTGTTTAGAATAGATATACAAAATTGCATGCATAAATAAATAGCTACACTCGGCTATTTTGTTTGTTTTACGTTATTAGTTTAGTTGTCAATTCTAAATATTTTAGATAGCTGCTTTCTTATAAATTGCCAGAAAATACAAAAAAAGGAATTATATATGCTAGAAGTGTACTTAGATTTTACTTTATTATAGTTTGTTTCATTACTGCTTTTGCATGACAATTACGGGACCTAGGGAGCCCAGGGAATACATTTTCGAGCCAATTGTGCCCCAACCCAATATCATAGTGGCAATAACTGACATTGACCAAAACCTTAGGATACAAGTCTTCCAAACAACAACAGACTTCCAACAGATCAGGTCACAGTTGAGAGGGTTAAACATCGAAGACGACCAAGCACACACATTTTGGTCAAATCAGCCAAACTATAGGTTATCCTAGAAAACATCCGCATGACTGTAGAAGGATTTGAAAGAGAACAAATATTCGGGTGCGATCCTTTAGTTCCACAGCCAGACGCTGGAGATACCCTCATAGATATAGATACCAGCTTAAGAATTCAAGTTGCTAGAACACCTGTAAGGTATTCTGAGAAAATCGCACAATTGCTGGTTCTAAACGTAGAGGCCGAGAAAGCATACGATCACTGGATACTAGGGATTAGAACTTGATCTCGCGTATGACCATAACAGGACCGCAACAACCAAGAGTCTACGGTTATGATCCACAAATCCCACAGCCCCAACGAATCCATAAGAGAATTAGATATGATAATCGGCCTACGCACATTAGTATTTCGCCTACTCCGATTCCACCTATCATCATTCAACAGCTTATCCCTACTAGACACAAAAACTAACGAAGCTAGAGAATTTTGGACTAGGCCGAGAATCATCCATAGAGTTGACTATATTCGCCATATGACCCTATCAGAGAAATACACGAAACCATCCCGGTCATTTTCCACGCATCCCACAACCCATAGATCGAATCACGCCGAGCTCGATATTGATTGAGCCTTGAGCAGCTCATCCTCGCTGATCGATCTATCACACCACCCAAGTTAGAAGGGCCTTCTTTGCCTTAGATTAGCAAATACCATTAGTGCGTGTCGAAGACATTAGACTCCCAACTAGTTTCACAAAGCACAAAAACAACCCCTATGTCAATTTCATTGGTAGTAAATCCACTTGCTCTCAATGCACAAAATCTAATCCTAGTTGTAGCATCAAGAACATTCCATACTTCACTGGAGAAAATCAGACCTCACCGGTGATCATGTTAAGGATATTGCTAACATTTGTGCAATCCATGAGATCAATGAGATGCAAGTGTTGTCAAACTACCGGCATCTTCATTTAAAGGGAAAGCTTTGCAATGGTTCAGAGTCTTGCCTCAAGTTCTATTCAAAATTGGAATCAGCTATGTATAGCCCTCCATGAGCAGTTGGGGAAATGGGAGACAACTTGTCTTTTTGGAGCAGTGATAACTATCAAAAGAGCTCCCAATGAGTAAATTGATCGATTTTAATTTCATATTTCAAAGGACTTGGGAGAGAATTCCGGTGTGGTCAGAGCCAAAGAGTGAGAAGGTGCTTTTCTTTATTACCTTAAAGCTTTAAATTTTGATATTTCTATGTTAATTCAGTCCATGGGAGGCACAACTATTCCCATTGCTTATAAGACTCGCCATTAGGGCTGAAAATTGTTTGATCAAGCTGGAAAACTAGCCCCTAGACCTCCTATGCCATTGTTGCCAAGTTTAGAGAGCCCAAACACTAATCAAGCACCTAATTTGGCTCCTTCTCCCACTCCTAGAAATCGAGTTCAAATGAAGCTTCTAATTCATCTCCAAGTGCCCCAAATGAGCTTCAAGAAGTCGTGAAGCAATTGCAAAATTTAGGTAATGAGCTGGTTACTCTCAAGAGGCAACAAGCCCAAAGTTTTAGACCTTCCTTCTAGCCTCAAGCTCAACCTAACAGCAGCCATATCAACCTCATAGACCACCCAATCCAGCCTGCAAATCTAAATCAAGCAAGGCCTCCCCGCCAATGAGACCATTTCAGCCCTATAATCCAAATGCTATATCTCGCCTCTAAGGTATTGGTGCCAACACAAAACAACGTTGCTCAGAGTATGATTGGTGTTTTCCATGCAATGAACCTCACAACCACTCTATGTGCTTCAACGGTGCCTTGAATCAAGCATTAATGGTGACAACTACTGGTGTGGAGGGTGGGGCAGTCAAGGAAACAACCAACAACAAGAAACATTCCAGCAGCAATCAGCTCCAAATGACACCACACTTGTGAAATTGGCAGCAGAGGATTTTTGTGGCATAAATCAAACAAGTCTCTCAAGTGTGTTGCAGCCAACACAAGGTCAAAAAGAAGGAATTTGGGTGAAGAACAGCGATTAGCTCCAACCAATCCACAACCTTTTATGGCTCCACAAATGGTTGGCAAACAAAATCCATTGTAAATGCACAAGGGCAGCCAAAAACAACTCCTAGACCAATTCAAATACCGGTTGTTGCTGCCCACATGTAAGGGATGAATATGCAAACCAAGGGACAACAAAGAGATCCTTCATCACCATTTAGTATCATTGATCGATGAAGAATACAAATATAAATATTTCAATGTGGGAATCCCTATCTATCCTGTGCCGTAGAGATTTGCTACAAGCTGCCATGAAGGACTGGCCAACTTCGAATCAGCAAGTCCAAATGCAAGAGAAGGTGCTCACAAATGCTGCCCAGCCTGAAGGGAATCATGGAGGACAGCAAGGTAAAATGTTGAAGCCCCCTCCTTTTTATGTCTCATTAATCATTGGAAACCAATTGGTGCACAATTGCATGATTGATTCCGGGGCAAGTAGCTCAGTGATGCCCAAGCAAATAGCTGATCAGCTAGGACTTCAATATGAAACCATATCCAAAGGGGTAGTGCAGTTGGATGGGACAGCAGTAACAACAGAAAATTTTCCAAAATTTTCCCGCGCTCCGCCACTCTAGGTGCCACGTGGCGGCATCTCATTGGCCGCGGGCCTTTCAGGGAAATTTTTCCAAAAACTCCGCCGAGCCATAACTTCAAAAATACATGGAGTTAGGAGGAAAACTTTACCTTTCTAGAAAGTTGAGAAAGAGCTCTATCCAATGGTGTCATTTCTAGAAGGTTTTGAGTGCATGAAAAGCAAAATATTATGAATGAGGCACAAGAGAGGAAAAATGAGAGGAGTTAGCCACAAAAATGAGCAGGGGCACATTTTGGATAACACATGCTTTAGTTCGATGGAGACACTTTCTTTTTGGTCGTAGATTCACACTCGGGATAGATCATTTGAGTCTTTGCCACCTTTTCATGCAGCCCAATCTAAACACTCGCCAAAGATGTTGGATGGAGTTGCTTTGTGAGTACAACATGGAGATAGAGCATGTGAAAGGGAAAGAGAATGTGGTTGCACACGCTCTTAGCAGATGAAGGCGTTTGAGCATGGCTACTTCAAATGAGCATAGATTTACGGAGCAGATCCTTTAGCAGCCTTCCTCTCGACAATTTCTACATTGCAGCCCGAGCAGAGATTGAGTCCCAGACCCCTTGAGCAGAAATTTGATGGTTTCTCACTAGAGGCGATGGTATTCTCTCAGCATAAATGGTCTTCTCAGAAGAAGATGCACGCCACCTTGAGACAGCTTATATCATCGAGAGGACTTCGCACAGGATGTGGCTCGGTTTGTTGCACGCTGTTTAAAGTGCAAGAAAGTGAAGGCCGAATACACACAAACACACATACACACACGCACACACACACGCACCAACAAAATCCACACGCACACTACACGCACATGCACACGCACACGCACACGCACACACACACGCCACGCCGACGCACATGCATAGGCAAAGGAACATGTATATGCACACGCACACACGCACGCACACACACATGGACACGCACAAACACACACACGCACACACGCAAGCACACATGTAAAGACACGCACACACACACACACGCACACATGCACACGCACACGCACAAGCACAAGCACACGCACCTATGTACGTACACGCAAACGCACACGCACACGCACACGAACAAGCCTACACGCACACACACGCATACGGAAACTTAGACACGCACGTACATGCACATGCATACACACACGCAAACACACATGCACACGCACGCACAAGCACAAGCATACGCACATGCACACACACACGCACACGCACATGCACACGCACGCACACACACACACACACACACGCAAAAGCTTAAACACACACACATGCACACGCCACACACACACACACACAAGGACATGCACTCACATGCACACACACAAGGACATGCACTCGCACGCACACGCACACGCACACATGCACACATGCACACACACACGCACACGAACAAGCCCACGCGCACACACACGCACACACACATGCACACGCACACGGACACACGCACGTACACGCACATGCACATGCACACGCACACGCACAAAGCACACGCACACGCACACGCACACGCACACGCACACGCACACGCACACGCACACGCACACACACACACGCATAAGCACACGCACACACATGCACATGCAAACAGACACACACACAGACACGCACATGCATAAACACACGCTCACGCACAAACACACGCACACGCACACACACACAAGGACATGCACTTGCACACACACACAAGGACATGCACTCGCACGCACACACACAAGGACATGTACGCATGCACACGCACACACACACATGCACACGCACACGCATAAGCACATGCACACGCACACTCGTACGCACATGTACACGCACATGCACACGAACAAGCCCACGCGCACACACACACACACACATGCACACACACACACACATACATGCATGTACACGCACACGCACACGCACATGCACACGGACACACGCATGTACACGCACACGCACACGCACACGCACATGAACATGCACATGCACATACACACACGGGCCACACGCATACGCACACGCACACGCACGCAGACGCTCACACACATGCAGCAAAAAGCACACTCACATGCATACGCACGCGCACAAACGCACCTACACACTCGCACATACGCACATGCGCACAAACACGCACACGCACACACACACGCACATGCACATGCACAAAAACACACATACGCACACATACACGCACACGCACACGCACTAACACACACACAACCACATGCACACTCACACGCACACACACCCGCACATGCACACGCACCCACACGCGCACATGCACACGCACACGCACACGCACACACGCATGCACACCACACACACACACACACACACAAGCACATGCACACACACGTGCACGCACATAAACAAACACATGAACACACACACGCACACGCACACACACATGCACACACACGCACTCACTAACGCACAAGTACACGCATGCACACATGCACACATACCCACACGCACACGCACACACAAACACACACGTGCACGCACATAAACAAACACATGAACATGCACACGCACACACAAACGCACATGCACATGGGAAAGCCGAGAAAGAGCTCTATCCAATGGTGTCATTTCGCAGAAGGTTTTGAGGTTCAAAAGCAAAATATTATGACCGAGGCACAAGAGAGGAAAATGAGAGGAGTTAGCCACAAAAATGAGCAGGGGCACATTTTGGATAACACATGCTTTAGTTCGATGGAGACACTTTCTTCTTGGTCTGAGATTCACACTAAGGACAGATCATTTGAGTCTTTGCCACCTTTCACGCAGCCCAATCTAAACACTCGCCGAGATGTTGGATGGAGTTGCTTTGTGAGTAATGACATGGAGATAGAGCATGTGAAAGGGAAAGAGAATGTGGTTGCAGACGCTCTCAACAGATGGAGGCATTTGAGCATGGCTACTTCAAGTGAGCACGCATTTACTGAGCAGATCCTTCGCAGCTTCCTCTCGACAATTTCTACATTGCAGCCCGAGCAGAGAATGAGTCCCTGCAGACCCTCGAGGGAAATTTGATGGTTTCTCACAGAGGCGATGGTCTTCTGCATAGAGGTCGGATTTATGTTCCTAGAGACGGAGGCTTGAGGCAGACATCAAGACAGAGGCACATCGTGCTCCCTATTCAACCCATCCTAGGGTGAAGAAGATGACGCCACCTCGAGACGCTTATATCACCGGAGAGGACTTCGCAGGACGTGGCTTGCCAGGTCACGCTCGCTTAGAGTGCGTAAAGTGAAGGCCGAGCATCGATCCAACTCGGCCTTTCTATCCTCATGTTAGGGCCGGAGTGGAAATGGAATACCATTTCCATGGATTTCATTGTTGGTTACTAATGCTCGAGATATCACCACGACGCCATAATGGTCACAGCTGATAAATCGACAAAAGTAGCTCACTTTTCTCCCAGTAAAGACCACATATAAAGAGCACACGCAGATGCACACGCACACACACACGCACACGCACGCACACGCACATATACGTGCACATGTGCACACACACGCACACACACACGCACACGCACATGCACGCACAAACACATGCACAGCACAAGCACACACACACACAAACACCTATACACACAAACACACATACACACACGCGCACACACACACGCACCAACACAAAACCACACGCACACTCACACGTGCACACACACACACGCACACACACACACACACATGCATATGCACACGCACACCCACACGCACACCCACACGCCACGCCCATGCACACGCATAGGCACGCACACATGTATATGCACACGCACATGCGCACGGAAACGCACACACACACACACATGCACACACGGACACACACATACACACACCCACATGCACACACACGCACACGCACACACAACCCCACATGCACACACACGCTCGCACACTCACACGCACATGCCACACACATGCACGCAGTGCACACACACTTTCACATTCACATGCACACGCACACGCACTCGCACACACACGCGCACACACACACCACACCCGCACTCCACATCAAAACACATAGACACCCGCACGCAGACGCACATGCTCACTGACACGCACATGCACACACACATGCTCACACACATGCAAGCACACGCACGCACACGCACATGCACATGCACAAGCACATGCACACGCACACGCACAAACACATGCGCATGCACACTTAGGTGTGAAGACAAATACACATACACACAAACACACATACGCACACTCACATGCACACGCCACGCTCTCATACATTGACATGCACATGCACACACACATGCGCTGCGCAACACGTACACGCACGCGCAAATGTGCACACACACGCACACGCACACGCACACGCACGCACAAACACATGCACAGCACAAGCACACGACACACACAAACACCTATACACACAAACACACATACGCACACGCACACACACAAACACCTATACACACAAACACACATACGCACACACACACGCACACGCACAACCACACAACCACACGCACACTCACATGCGTACACAAGCACACACGCACACGCACACCCACAAGAATACACACACGCACACACACACACGCCCACGCACACGCATAGGCACAGGCACATGTATATGCACACGCACACGCGCATGCACACGCACACGAACACACACACACACACACACACAAGCACACGCACATGCACACGCACATGCACACACACACGCACACGCACATGCACATGTAAACAGCACACACATGTACACGCACACGCATAAACACACACACACGCATAAACACTCTCATGCACATGCGCACATGCGCGCATACGCACACGCACAAGCACACACACACAGCACACGAACAGCACATGCACACGCACATGCACGCATACATGCACACACACGCACACACACACACACGCACACGCACATGCACAAGCACACGCACACGCACACGCACAAACACATGCGCACACGCACACTTACACGTGCATAAATACACATACACACAAACACACACTCACATGCACACGCACACGCTCATACACGACATGGACACACAGCATGCACACGCACACACACACGCGCGCGCACACGCACACGCACACGCACACGCACACGCACGCGCACATGTGCACACACGCACACACACACGCACACGCACACACACACACAAACACATGCATAGGCACAAGCACACACACACACACAAACACCTATACACACACACGCACACGCACACGCACCAACACACAACCACACGCACACTCACATGCGCACACACGCACACGCACACGCACACGCCACGCCCACACCCACGCACTCACATAGGCAAATGCACATGCACACGCACACGCACACGCGCACACGCACACACACACGCACGCACACGCACACACACACGCCACGCACACGCACACGGACACACACACACACACACACGCACACACACACGAACAAGCACACAAACACCACACACACACATGCACACGTACATGCAACCACACGTGCACACGCACACGCCGCACACCTACATACACATGCCCACACACACGCACATGCACACGCACATTCACATTCAGCCGCACACGCACACGCACTCGCACACACATGCGCACACACACACCGCACCCACACCCACACGAAAACACATAGACACGCACACGCAGACGCACATGCTCACCGACACGCACTGCACACACACATGCTCACGCACATGCAAGCACACACACGCACACACACATGCACACGCACAAGCACACGCACACTCACAAACACACGCGCACGCGCACGCACATGCACACTTACAGTGTAGACAAATACACATACACACAAACACACATACGCATAAATACATGCACATGCCTACGCTCTACATACATGACACACACACGCACACACACAAACACACGCACACACACGCACACGCAAACGCACACACAGTGCACACGCACACACACACACACACGCACACGCAAACGCACACACACGCACACGCAAACACACACGCACGCACACGCAAACACACACGCACGCACAAAACATGCACAAGCACAAGCACACACACACACAAACACCTA
>CM031242.1:170812935-170823287 GCA_018340775.1 Taxus wallichiana var. yunnanensis | reverse complement strand
CTTCACCATCTAATGAGGCCAATCGGGAAAGCAAGTGTTGTTCTTGCACTTCGTGACCATGTATGGGCCATCCAAATGGCATCAAATTTTGAATGCCTTCCCCGGATTTTGCTCTCGTCCACATCCCATTTCAACACTAGATCTCCCAACTGAAAAGATATATCCTTGGCCTTCCTATCAAAGGTCTTTTTGATCAAAGCTTGGTCCTTTTCCATTACTTGGGATGCCCTGATTTACGAACTCTTACAAGCTCCATCAACTCGCATATCTCACCTCCATGGGCTCAAACTCTCTAAAGAACTCTAATTGCTTCATGAGTTCCAATGTTGGCAACTCAAGTGACATGGGCAAGATTGCCTCTCTTCCATAGACAAGTTTGAATGAAGAGTTACCCGTGGATCTCTTGGGAGTTATCCTATCAGCCCATAAGGCTGATTTTAGTTTGGTATGCCAAGACCTCTCGATTCTCATCAAGAGTCCTCCTAATGATCCTCAACAAGTTCTTGTTTGTAGACTCGGCCCGCCATTACCTCGAGGGTAATAGTTTGATGAAGTGCTTAGGTAGATCTCGTTCTTGACAACCCACTCACTCACCTTGGATCCAATGAATGCCAATGCATTATCTAAGATTATTGTAGCAGGTATACCAAATCAAGTCGATATCCCCTCATAAAAGTCTAAGATGCTCGACTCATTTGCTTTTTTGAGTGCATCTTGCTTGATCCATTTGGTGAAGTAGTCCGTGGTCATCAAAATCTATTTGTGCCCTTGACTTGAATTGGGATTGATGACTCCAATAAAGTCCAAACCCCATTGTATGAATGGTTGGTCAACCGAGATTGGATGCAATGGAAGGGCAGCAAGTCTCTCTTTTCCTATGAAGAATGCACAATTCTTACACCTCTTAATCCATGCATATCAATCATTGAAAATTTTAGGCCAATAATAACAAACCTTCATGATTTTTAGAGCTATCACTCTTGGTGCAAAATGACCACCACCTGGTCCACCATGGAACTCTTCCGACACCCTATGAATCTGATTTGTGCTAATGCATCTCAAGAAGACTCCATTCACATCTTTCTTGAACAAAACTCCATCAACAATGGCATATGGGACAACCTACAATCTGAAGTGTCTTCTTTGGGTCTTGTTCATCTCGGGGGCATAGGCCTGTGCTTAGGAAGTGTATAATACCTTGGGTCCAGCAAGGAGTGGGGGCAACATTGTCTTCTTCTTGATTGCCACTTGGCTCATGGCTATCCTGGACTGTCAAAACAGCCTCTTCTTCATTACATACTTCTTTTTGCTTCCCCAAAACCAACTGCTCACACAATCCTTTCCCTCTTACCAGCTTGGTGATCTTGATCTCAATGTCATACTCCATGACACGGGTGATCCAACTGCCCTTTTCTCGTTCAAATCTTGGTTGAGGACGAAGTCCTTAACCCGGCATGTGAGACCAGCAACTGGACCTTGTTGTTCGAGACTAAAAGCTTGAATTTCTTCAAGCTTCGACATCGCCAAGCACATGCTTCTCAATAAAAGTGTACTTCACCTCATAGTCATCTAGGCTCGCTGAAGAAGGCAATTGGCTTCTCATCATTATCCTTGTTCTCGCTGTACCAAAATGGCGAAATAGTGTCATTACCTCCAAATGCATAGGCGATGAAATCCTTGGAAAAGTCCGGGTTGATGAGAGTTAGGGCTTGAGAAATGGATTCTTTGATTGCTTCAAAACTCTCCTTGCCTTCTCGCTGTCCACTTAAAGCCATGCTCTTCTTTAACATTTTGGTGATGGGCTTGACAAGAGGCTGTAAAATCGGGACAAACCTCCGAACAAAGTTTATCCTCCCAAGAAACTATGAAGGGATTTCTTGTGGCTGGCAATGGTAGTGCTCTTATGTCTTTGACTCTATCTAGATCAATTGCTAATCCTTCTTTGGAGACAATATGGCCAAGGAGCTTTCCTTCATGTGCAAAAAGATACACTTCTTAGGATTCAAAGACACTTCAAATTTCCTACACCTCGTGAAAAGTTGTCTCAAATGATAGAGGTGGTCTCGCTGCATTTTTGGAAAAATAGTGATATCATCAAGGTAAATCAACACCACGTTGTTAATCAAACCTTTGAACGCCATGTCCATTGCTCTTTGGAAGGTAGCATCAGTATTGGACAGCCCAAATGGCATCTTCCTATATGCGAAGTCCCCATTTGGTTGTAAAGGTTGTCTTGAACTAGTATTATTCCTTCACCATAATCGATTGTAGCCGGAGTAGCCATCAAGTAGTGAAAACCTCTCTGAGCTAGCCACAACTTGCAAGATTTGCTCCATGGAAGGGAGTGGGTAATGGTCATTGAGAGATGATCTATTTAAGTCTCCGAAATCAACACGCAATCTGATCTATCCACTCTTCTTTCTCGATGGAACCAAGTTGGCAACCTAACTAGAATGCTTGATTGGGAATATGATTCTTCGACTCAATCAGCTTGTCCAATTCTTTCCTCATGAGAGGCTCCATGTGTGGATTGACTGGTCTTTGTTTCTGCCTGACAGGTTTAGTATTTGGATCCAAATCAATGGTATGCTGAGCTAAGTTGGGATTGAAACCTTTCAAATCTTCATATCTCCATGCAAACACATCAGGGAACTCTTGACACAGCTGCATGAATTCATACCTTTCTTGTTCAGTTGTCATCTTTCCAATTTGTAATGGTTTGTTCTCTTCTACCGAGATGGATACCGAATCCTCTCTCTTGACCTGAATGTTTGCTTTCTCCTTTCTAAACTTATAATTGAGATTAAAAATTGACTCCAAAGTGATAAGTCCTTGGGCAGCTTGTTAGTTCTCACTGTACCACCTGGTCACCATACTTTGTTGTTCCAAATTTTCTTGATTCTTAGCTGAGAACTTAGCTTCTTCTTGCAAGAAATGGATGATTTCATAGTCATTCTCAAACACTTGCCAACCGACATTGTTATTCTGAAATCAAGGCCTCACAATCACGTGGATGTTTGGCTGTACCTTGTATTTTTGAATGCTTTCCACAATGTCAAAGGCTTCCCCACTGCTGCAAGCCTTTGTCAACAGCTTGATTCTCTTTCCTAGGAATGGATTTGATGCTAAAACCCTCAAAACCTTCCATGAGGTCCCACACCATGTTCTTGTAGTATAATTTGAGTAGATCATTCTTGGTAGCATGCTATCCTTGACCTGATTTACAATAAATTCATTGTCACCAAAGACTTACAAGTTCTTTATTTTCTTTCTTGATTGCCCAATGTATCCCTTGCACCAAGGCTTCATATTCAACAAAGTGTTATTGGAGCATGCAAACTGAAATCTAAAAGCTGAATAGTACTTTACTCCTTGAGGTGAAAAAGCATGGCTCCTCCCTCCCGCACCTTGTCTACTCCTTGATCCATAAAAAAAAATAGCTACCATACCTCATTGTCCTCTTCATGGTTTGGCTTGGTGATGCTAGGAATAGGCTTATTTTCTTCGTGTATGCAATAGACCCCTAGCTCAGATTATTCCACTTCTTGATAAGGATCAAAAGCATGTACCTTGTTTTCCCATTCATCGAAAGTAAGATCCGGGATGCTTCCAACCTTGGTGTCAACTTCATCGGTGCTTGGGTGGTCTTCTTTGATCAAATGTTGAACAATTGGCGTTGATCTGACTTGGAGTGTAAGGCTCAATGTGGAAGTTTGCAATAGGTTCAGACATGATTGTAGCCTTAGTTCCATAGCCTCGTTCGAACAAAGCATGTGTGATCAATTAGTAGACAAATATCCCCCAATCTTGGGTCATGAAGTCCTTGACAAGCATAGGGCAAAGAGTGGTAGAAGGTCTATGACCGATACATCTTGTAAAACAACAACATTTGGACATGCATGCAAGGTAAGACTCAAGTTTCTAATCACTCCCAACAGTTGTTATCGCTGTCCCATCCAACTCGCACTACCCATTTGGATATGGTTTCATCTCGGAGCCCTAGCTAATTAGCTATTTGTTTAGGCATCACCAGCTACTTGCCACAGGAATCTATCATGAAATTGTGCACTAATTGATTTCCAATGATTAATGAAACATAGAAAGGAGGGGGCTTCAACATTTTACCTTGCTTTCCTCCATGATTTCCCTCAGGCTAGGCAGCATTTGTGAGCACTTTCTCTTGCATCTCGAACTTGCTGATTTGAAGTTGCACACCTTCTTCATGGCATCTTGTAACAAGTCTCTTTGGCCTCGGGATAGATAGGATTCCCACATTGATATATTAACATTTATCTTCTTCATCTAATCAATGATACTGAATGGTGATGAAGGATCTCTTTGCTATCCCTTTCTTGTACATTCACTCCTTGCACGTGGGCAGCAATAACTGGTATTTGAGTTGGTCTAGGAGCTGTTCTTGGCTGCCCTTGCGCATTTGAAATTGGATTTTGCTTGCCAGCCATTTGTGGAGCCATAAAAGGTTGTGGATTGGTTGGAGCTAATGGTTGTTCTTCACCCAAATTCCTTCTTTTTGACCTTGTGTTGGCTGCAACACCTTAAGAGACCGTTTGATTCATGCCACAAAAATCCTCTGCTTGCCAATTTACCAACGTGGTGTCATTTGGAGCTGATTACTGTTGGAATGTTTCTTGTTGTTGGTTGTTTCCTTAACTGCCCTCACCCTCCACACTAGTAGTTGTCACCATTAATTCTTGATTCAAAGCACCATTGAAGCACATGGATTGGTTATGAGGTTCATTGCATGGAAAACACCAATCATACTCCTGAGCAATGTTGTTTTGTGTTGGCACCAATGCCTTAGAGGCAGATATGGCATTTGGATTGTAGGGCTGAAATGGTCTATTGGCAGGAGGCCTTGTTTGATTCATATTTGTAGCTGGATTAGGAGGTCTTTGTGGTTGGTATGGCTGCCTGTTGGGCTGAGCTTGGGGCTGGTAAGAAGGTCTAAAACCTTGGGCTTGCTGCCTCTTGAGAGTGACTAGCTCATTGCCTAGGTTTTGCAATTGCTTCATGACTTCTTGAAGCTCATTTGGGGCACTTGGAGATGAAGTAGAAGCTTCATTTGAAATCTGATTTCTAGGAGTGGGAGAAGGAGCCAAATTAGGTGCTTGATTGGTATTTGGACTCTCTAAACTTGGAAACAATGGCATGGGAGGTCTAGGGATAGTTTCCCACTTGGATCAAACAATTTTCAGCCCTAATGGCAATGCTATAAGCCATAGGGATAGTTATGCCTCCCATGGATTGAATGAACATAGAAATATCCGAATTTAGAGCTTTGAGATAGTAGAGAAAAGCACCTTCTGCTGTTAGTCTGACTACCACTGGAATTCTCTCCCAAGTCTTTTGAAATATGAAGTTGAAATCAATCAGCTGCTCATTGGGAGCTCTCTTGATGGTTGTCAGCTGCTCCAAAAGAGACAAGTTGTCTCCCTTCTCTCCAAATTGCTCATGAAGTGCTATACATAGCTAATTCCAATTTGTGATAGAACCAACTCCAAGGCTTCTAAACCATTGCAATGCTTTCCCTTAAATGAAGATGCCAACAATTTGATGACCACTTGCATCTCATTGATTTCATGAATTGCACAAAGATTGGCAATGTCTTTAACATGTTCACCTGGAGTAATCTGATTTTCTCCAGTGAAGTAGGGAATGTTCTTCAAGGCTACAATTGGAATTGGATGTTGTGCATTGAGGGTAAGTGGGCTGCTGCCTGTGAAGTTGACATAGGGGTTGTTTTGTGCCATTCTAATTAGTCTTAGATCCCTTGTTGATTGAATGAAAGGCCTACCAGGTGGAGGAGTTGAGAGAGTTCTATTTGGTGGAGATGGAGACCTTTGGATTCTCCTCCCACTTTGCCTTACTCTTGGAGATAACTATAGATATTCAAACAACACCTCTTCTTCTCCAACTCTTGACCTTGTGGTGATTCTTCTCATGAGTTTTCAGGCCTGCACTGCTGAAACCAGTTGATTCTTCCCTTGGAGTCGCCAGATATGCAAATTATAGCTCTTTTCAAGCAAGAAAATTGCAGTAGATGCACATCAACTTTGCTGCAATAAAAATGAGACCTCTAAGGTCCCACCAGGCGTGCCAAAACTATTGTTGCAAATCAGCAACACCCCTAGATGTAAATCAAGGTTCTAAATGATGTTTAGAGCATCCAAGGTGATTGCACAACATGGAAACCTCTCTCCAAGTGTGGGACTTGTGAAAATGAGAGAGGAATCTCTAGAATAGAGGCTGGTTCCTCAAAATCCTCTGATTTAGATCTATATTTTGCACAACTACAGAGGTTCTTATCTTAATTCTACCCTAGATTATAAGGAGACAGGGATAAAAATGTAAAATGAAACTAAACTAAAGATGGTGATGCACCAAAAGGAGTGGTGAAACATTTTTGAAATGTAAATAGACACAAATTCATGAAATGCAACAAGGAAAACATACACAAGTGATAGATGTAATTAGAGGTCTTAAAATGAATTAAAACAAGACAAACAGAGGATTTCGAAAGCATTCACAGAGTTTACACTGTCAATTCCATGTAAAAATCTCTTGCATTCCACCATCAAAGAGGTATAAACTGTTACAAACTATGAAAAGGTCTAATTCTTACAACTATCACTACTGGAGGTGAAAGAAGAAGTTTGTAATGCCAAAAAGTGTTCAACCATGAAGAAATGAGCTAAATCTAGATTTTACAGTGCATGGGTCGAGCCCAAGAGAGAGAAAACATAAAAAATGTGGAAACCCATTCCTCATTGATGGAAAATGCATTAAAATAGCATGGAGGACATTACAAACCCTTACCCTGTCATTTTTGACCATATTAGAGAAGAATACGACCCATTCTGTATTAAATTTGGTTGTTGAAATGTCATTTCTGGCCGTGGACACGTACTAGAACTGTTTTTGAATTTTCTCTCTCCAAAATAAACCAAAATAAACAAAAATCTGAGCTCGATCAAAAGATGATCGAATGATCGTTTGACGATTTAGGGCAAAAACGGCCCAAAAATGGATCGGCGGGAAAAATTTTCAAATTTTACCTCTTTTTTGTCTTTGAAATTTTTTTCAAAAATTCCCCGCACTCCACTGGTCGGATGCCACGTGGCAACTTCCTATTGGTCCGGGCCTCAAATGGGAAAAACTTTCCACAAAAACTCCGTCGAGCCATAACTTGAAAAATATAAGGAGTTAGGAGGTAAACTTTACCTTTCTGGAAAGCTAAGAGAGAGCTCTATCTGATGGTGCCATTTCTAGAAAGCCTTCAGTGCCTGAAAATCATAAAATATATACTGAGGCACAAGAGAGGCAAGAACATAAGGAGTTAGCCACAAAAATGAGCTGGGGCACCATTTTGGATAACTGAACCAAAATTAGAAATTGACCATGGAATCATGTAGAGAATTTTAACAGATTTCCAATGATATAAAAAATGTGAAAATCCAAGCTCTGGATCAAAAGATATGATCATTTGAAGATTTAGGGAAAAAACGGCCCAAAAACGGATCGACAGGAAAATTTTTCAAATTTTACCTCTTTTTTGTCTTTGGAAAAATTTCAAAATTCCCCGCGCTCCACTGGTCAGATGCCACATGGCAAGCTCTGATTCATTCTGGAATTCTCTCTCCTTCGCCTCCCGCGGGTTTTCCTTTGAAATTTTGACATTTTTAGACTTTGGAAAAATTTCATTTTTCCCCGCGTCCCGCCTGCCTGGCAATTTGGGACACATGTTGGATTTTGAATGGCTGATAGGGGGCGCGGGCCCTTCTTTCACTTTTTAGTTTTGGCTGAAAACTTTTGCAAAATTTTCAAAAACCACCCCGAGCTTTGAATCTACCTTCCTAATTTTACTCGTTGTGGGCTCTCCGTTCCATTCTTCCACTTTGGAAAATTTGGCAAATAATTAGCAAATTTTTCATTCCACTCCCCCCTTGTGACACGTGTCACAACCTGATTGGTCCATGGCCCTCGGGAAAAAATTTCCATTTGAACCTTCGACCAAAATACTTGGAAAAAATTCAAATTTGCCTCCGACCCCGAACTCCTCTGCCACGTGGCAGCTTCCTATTGGCTGCGGGCCTCAAATGGGAAAATTTTCCACAAACACGCTTAGCGCGAGCCATAACTTGAAAAATATAAGGAGTTAGGAGGCAAACTTTACCTTTCTGGAAAGCTGAGAGAGAGCTCTATTTGATGGTGCCATTTCTAGAAAGCCTTGAGTGCCTAAAAATCAAAAAATGTAGACTGAGGCACAAGAGAGGCAAGAACACAAGGAGTTAGCCACAAAAATGAGCTAGGGCACCATTTTGATAATGATAATTACCATGATAACTTACAAAAATCAAGGCGTTATAGCAAGGCTGCCAAGTTGTCACCACATTACGTGGGACCTTTTGAAATTGTTGAAATAATCAACCCTGTAGCTTATCGTCTAGCATTACCTCCTGCTTTATCACAAATGCATGATGTTTTTCATATTTCTTTGCTTAAGAAATACGTAACAGATTTATCACATGTGCTGAATTGGAATTCCTTGCAGGTCCAAGACCCAAGAATAATCATGATTAAGCCCATTCGAGTGCTGGGAACTTGCCAGTTGTGCTTAAGAAATCACGAAGTGAATCAATGTAAGGTCCAGTGGGACCAGTTTAGCGAAGAAAGTGCAACTTGGGAAAATCTTGAAGAAATGAGATCTACTTTTCCATACTTGTTTGATCGAAATTGAAATTCGAAAAACTAATAATTCTACCAAATTTAGACAATTATTGGTCTATTTTACAGTTATCTTAAAACACTTGTTTTAAAGAGTGAATTTGTTTTTGGTATGAACTTATGAATGGAAGGACAATAACTGAATTTTGTCCTAGAAACTCCTTGAATTGGTTAATTTGATCATCGGGACGATGATTCTTTAAGAAGGGAGGAATGTAACACCTTGATTTTTGTAAGTTATCATGGTAATTACCTTTCATGATGTTGTAACTGCAGAAATGAAGATAAATATGTTAAGACACATCTTTTGATCTTAGAGGAATGTGTTGCTGATCTGGACCCTTGTTTGTTGTAACTTGATACTTGGGACAAAAGTTATTATTGCTTGTGTGATTGCTAATGAGACAACAGACTTGTCGTATGCTTGATGAACTCTATTCGCTGATTGACAAACACGCCTGAATCAATTCCATTGATCCAAGGTATGTTGTGGCCTTCTTATGATCGCTTTGTCGATTTACTTTTAAACCAGACTGAAGGTTGATATAAATGTTGCAGCACCTGATTTCAGGTATGAATATCTGGTACGTAGATGCCAATGAAAAAGGTTCGATTCTCGAACCACACACCGTTGTAACGCTAGATAGCATAAGACGATAAGGGCCTGGATGCAAGTGGCACAGGTATGTGGAACTTAGGACGAAATGTCCTGCTTAATGTTGAATATGACTATCAAGCGGAAAGACTTGATATGGAAACTAGTTAATTAAATATTAGGGGATTAAACCCTAACCTACCCCTAAGTTTTATCTTATACCCTAACTACTATCCTATATGGATTTTAGATTTCATAAGGGAGAAAATAGATATAAATTCCATTAACCTATGAACTAGGCGAATGACCTAGATATGGACTATTAAAATCCTAAACTAATCCTAACCTAAGGAAGGGGACGCATAGACCCATGTGGATGGAAAGGATAAGGGGGAGGTAGGAAATTTAATGGGACAGTAAATGAAGTCCTTATATGTACAACGCCAAGTTTGGCGGGAACAAAGAAAAGTTGGAGGCGTCCAACTAGCTTAGAAACTAAATGGAATTTATATGCAAATTTGAAATTTGGAAACTCACCAACCCGAGTCGGCGGTGGCGTGAGGAATGAGGAAAGGCAGTGCATTCAATGCATTAATTATCTTGGTCTTAGTGACCAGCTCGCCTTGGAAAGAGGATAGAGGAAAAAGGAAAATTGTTTGTTGCTGTGTGCATTTGGATTTTAGTTGCTCTGCATTTTGTTTCTCCATGGTTCTGTCGAACCAGCTGTGTTTTGATTATTATCTCTGTTCTTTGGAAAAACAAAGGCTATTCTTGAGCCTGTGGAAGTTAGTGACTGGTTGGAAAGCCTGGCCGAGGACGTCGTGGAGAGAAACAACTCCAGTGGGCGCGGTTTTCTTCGAGCCACAAGAAAAATTAACAGGCATGTTAAGCCCTTCTCCTTAAACCGCTTGCTTTTGCTTAATAGTCTCATTAAAACAACCCTGCTCTTATGATGGGGGTTTTGGTTATTTGATTTGGCTGTTACGTTGAGATGATTTCGAGTTGAGTCATT
>CM031242.1:170772935-170795435 GCA_018340775.1 Taxus wallichiana var. yunnanensis | reverse complement strand
GGAATACAAGGATTTTGATGTTGAAAATCACAATGTAGGCTCTGTGAATGCTTTCAGTCCTTTGTATGTGTTGTTTGCTTCATTTTAAACCCTTGTTTACAGATTATCAACCTATGCATGATGTCTTATGTTGAAATTTCTAATTTGTGTCAATTTCCATGAGTAAGAAGTGCTCACCACTCCTTTGGTGTATCACCCTTATCAGTTTAGTTTTAATTTTTGCATTTCTTATCCCTATCTCCTTGCAAATTAGGATAAAATTAGGATCTCGAACTCTCACGCTTGTGTAAACAATAGATCTAATCAGAGGAGTTTGAGGAACCAGCCTCTAATCTGGAGATTCCTCTCTCATCTTGCAAGTCCCACACTTGGAGAGAGGTTTCAATGTTGTGCAATCACACTGGATGCCCTAAACATCAACTTAGAACCTTGATTTTCATCCAGGGGTGTTGCTGATTTGCAACAATAGTTTTGGCATGCCGGTGGGACCTTAGAGGTCTTCCACTTCATCTTTTGCAGGTTGGTGTGTTCCTGTGAAGATTTCAGCCTTTGGAGGCACTTGCAAACACATCCGCGACTCCATCGATCAAGCAACCCATTTTTCGTTGCAGACCTGTTTTTCATCCATTTCCATCCATTATTCTTTCCATATCTTTCATTCTTTTCCATTCCATGAAGTTGTGCAATCATGACTTCATTTCCATCATGGAACTCACATTTACAACAGCAGTAATGTTTCCCACCTCCAACATGTTTTTTAAATCCTCCAAATCAGCATTTTGAACAAATTCAAAATCAACATACATACCCATATGAGTAGCAATGCCAAAATCATTTTGGCTATGGAGCTTTCCAAGAGCAAGGGTATGCATACAATGAAGACAATCAAATGAAAGATGCTGGTCTGTTGGAGAAAATCCAAAAGATGGAGGTAAACATGGTGCAATCCAGGGCTCAAGCACAAATGAAAGCATTTGGAATCGGTTGTGGAGAACCCTGTCCATGGGTGGGACCTTTCCCAAGGCATTACAGCCCTCAAGAGAAGCTTGACTTCATGATTGCAACGCTGCCATTGCTTGCAAAGTGGATTGAAGGAATAGAGGTGTATGAGAGGAGTATTCAGCAACCTTGTCAATGGGTAAGCACACCATCTCATGCCTTTTCTTTTCCTCTTTCCCAATCTGTTTTATCTCAGCAGTGTCAAGTTTTAAACTCTCCATCTTTTGTCCCAAGTGTTGAATCCATTTCTCCACCCCTAGTCTTCCACCTCATCTCAATTCTTCTTTCCTTTTCCCTTCCAAATAGTCATCCCCTCCACAAGAGCTAAATGAAACACCCTCTCCTCCAAAGAAATAAGAGGTTTTACCTCCTCCACCACCACAAAAAATTACAAAAATCAGTCATGAAGGACAGCAAAAAGAGAAGCCAAACAAGGATGAAGAAATTCAATTTTTGAAGAGTTGGCTCTTAAATTTGGGATGAAGAAGATCCCTTTGCTGATGAAACCTTCAGAAGAGGTTGGAGTTACAGAACAAATGGTGGTCAGGACTGATTTTGTTGCAGCAGAAGAAGAGCAAAAAGGAGTTACAGATCAGCAATCAATTTGTTCAGAATATAGTGTCCATGTTGGCACCCTATTTGAAGGAAATGCTGATCCAATTCAAATTGCAAAAATCAGTCATGAGGGACAGCAAGAGGAAGGAGAAGCTACTCCAAATCTAAAAGAAGAGGAGCACATTCCAGCTGTGGGGGAGAAAAGTGCAGATCCAAAGGCTTTGAGCACAAAGCAGGCTATAGAAGAACCTTCAGTTCTTCTTTCTACTTCATCTCTCTCAAGTTCTAGTGTTGAAGAAGAGTTTGATCTCTCAAACTCAATGTTGGAGGATGAAAGAAACCATGGTGATCAAGTTACAAATCAAGAGAACACCATGGGAGAGGTTGAACATTTGCAGCAGGACAGCAATGAGGTAGTTTACCTGTCATTGATTTGGAGGACTATTTTGATGAAGAAGAACCGGTTGAGTTTCCACCATTCTCTCTTTCATCATCCATCTTCCAAACACAAGAGCCTGCTGTCATGGAGGAGAGTATTCATTTGCAGTAGCCTGCATCTTATAGAAGCTCTTTGGAACCAAGATTGGAAGATTTTAATCTTTCATGTCCTTCATTGGAGGAAGAGAAAGGGCAGAAGGGTTCTACCATTGCTTCCACACCATCCATTCAAGGTCTACAAGAGAACTCCATTCTTGGAGTTGAAAATCAGAATTATGGGCATACTCAATGGATCAAACCTTGCCCAATCAGGTATTTGGCTTCATTGGAGCCAAAGGAGAAGCCACAACTAGTCATGCTTGCTTCTAAGCATGAGGATGAGCTAAAAAGTTCCAAGGATCAGCTGTCATACCTCTCCAATCCAAATGCAGAGCAACTAAAAGAGGTATTGGATTTGTTTTTAGTTGACACCTTGCTAATTTGGGTAGAAGACTAGCTTCTTGTTGATTTTCCACTCATCCAATTAGCCATACTCAGCTCCAAATCATTTGCATGGCTACCAATTTTGAAGAAAGGAAGCTATTTTGCACAACCAGTTGCAGGGTTTGTTTAGCTCACCTTTGCTTCCAGTTAGAGTAGAGTAGGAAGGTTTGCTTTTAGTAGAAGAAGTGTTTGTGCACACTCTGCATGTTCCATTTGGAGCATGTATGATTTTTAGTTTGTACATAGTTTTGGTGCTGCTGGTTTCGCTCTTGCACGATTCGTTTTAATGGCATTTTGGTGGGAAAAAATCCATGTCAAAGTGGGATTCAAGCGGTTCGAGGGAAGTTTTCAAAGTTCAGATCAGTTTTTAGGCTACTACACATGACTCCATGCCTAATGGATTGCTTCAGGATACTGATCATTCATCCAACAGGTAGATGACCCCTTTAAGTCACCAAAATTATTATCTAAATGTGCCCCCTGCTCATTTTTTGGCTAACTCCCTTTCATTCTTTCCTTCTATTGTGCCTCAATCATAAATTTTTACACTTTAGGCACTCAAAACCTTCTGGAAATGACACCATTGGATAGAGCTCTTTCTCAGCTTTCCAGAAAGGTAAAGTTTTCCTCCT
The DNA here is from genome assembly GCA_018340775.1 of Taxus wallichiana var. yunnanensis. Taxonomy (NCBI): domain Eukaryota; kingdom Viridiplantae; phylum Streptophyta; class Pinopsida; order Cupressales; family Taxaceae; genus Taxus; species Taxus wallichiana. The sequence goes on along the minus strand of CM031242.1, from coordinate 170,792,328 downwards.
AACTCCACGTATTTTTCAAGTTATGGCTCGGTGGAGTTTTTGTGGGAAATTTTCCCTTGCAAGGTCCGTAGCCAATCAGAACTCGCCACGTGTCCAGGTCAAAAATATCAAAGCGATCCGATTTTGGCTGTTTTTGCCCTAAAACTTCAAATCACCATAACTTTCGATCCAGAGCTCGGATTTTCACGTTCTTTATATCAATGGAAATCTAGTGAAATTCTCTACAAGATTCCATGGTCAATTTTTAATTTTGGTTTAGTTTGGAGGGAGAAAATCAAAAACACTTCTGGTACGTGCCCATGGACAGAACTGACGTTTCAACAACCAATTTTAATGCAAAATGGGTCGCATTCTTCTCCAACATGGTCAAAAATGTCAGGGCATGGGTTTGTAAGGACCTCCATGCTGTTTTTAATGCATTTTGGCCAATGGGAAATGGCTCCCATGTTTTTCACATTTTCTCTCCTGGGCTCAACCCATGCCTTTGTAAAAGCCGATTTGGCTCATTTTTCAAAGGGAACACTTTTTGCACAACAAGCTTCGTTGTCACCTTCAACAAGTGATTTTTCCAAGTATCATACCTTCCAGGGGATTGTAACAGGTTTTTCTACCTCTTTCGTGTTGGAATACAAGGATTTTGATGTTGAAAATCACAATACAGGCTCTGTGAATGCTTTCAGTCCTTTATATGTGTTGTTTGCTTCATTTCAAACCCTTGTTTATAGCTTATCAACCTGTGCATGATGTATTATGTTGCAATTTCTGATTTGTGTCAATTTGCATGAGCAAGAAGTGCTCACCACTCCTTTGGTGTATCACCCTTATCAGTTTAGTTTTAATTTTTACATTTCTTATCCCTGTCTCCTTGCAAATTAGGATAAAATTAGGATTTGAACCTCTGCAGTTGTGCAAATAATAGATCTAATCAGAGGAGTTTGAGGAACCAGCCTCTAATCTGGAGATTCCTCTCTCATCTTGCAAGTCCCACACTTGGAGAGAGGTTTCAATGTTGTGCAATCACATTGGATGCCCTAAACATCAACTTAGAACCTTGATTTGCATCCAGGGGTGTTGTTGATTTGCAACAACAGTTTTGAGTGCCTGAAAGCAAAATTTTGTGACTGAGGCACAAGAGAGGGAAAAATGAGAGGAGTTAGCCACAACATGAGCAGGGGGTACATTTTGGATAACAATTTTGGTGACTCAGAGGGGCATTTACTGTTTGGATGAAGTTACTGGGTTACAAGCATCCATTGGGCATAGAGTCATGAGTTATAGCCTGCAAACTGATCTAAACTTTGAAAACCTCCTCTCTGAGCCACTTGGAAACCCACTAAAATGGACTGTGCAAGAGCAAAACTAGCACCACAAAAACTATGTACAAAACTAAAAGTCATACATGCTCCAAAATGGAACATGCAGAGTGTGCACAAGCACTTATTTTACTGAAAGAAAACTACCTATCCTACTCTAACTGGAAGAAAACGTGGACTAAACAAACCCTACAACTGGTTGGGACAAATAGCTTCCCTTTCTCAAAATTTGCAACCATGCAACTGATTTGGCACTGAACATGGCTGATTGGATGAGTGGAAAATCAACAAGAAGCTGGTCTTCTACCCAAATCATCAAGGTGTCAACTGAAAACAAATCCAATACCTCTTTTAGTTGCTCTGCATTTGGATTGAAGAGGTATGACAGCTGATCCTTGGTACTTGGTAGCTCACCCTCATGCTTAGAAGCAAGCATGACTGGTTGTGACTTCTCCTTTGACTCCAATGAAGTCAAATACCTTATTGGGCAAGGTATGATCCGTTTGATATGCCCATAGCTCTGATTTTCAACTCCAAAAATGGAGTCTTCTTGTAGACCTTCTTGGGTGGGTGATGTGGAAGCAATGGTAGGACTTTTCTGCCCTTTCTCTTCCTTCATGGCAACATGGAACTCTTCTATAGTGTGCAACTCCTCGTTATTGATTGCAACATCCAATGAAGTTGCTTTTGCATTTTTGTTGCCTGCTGCAATAAATTGTTGGCTTTGGAGCTCCTCCATTATAGCTTTTGGAAGATCAAATTCTTCCAGCTTTGATTCAAGAGGCATGTTGCAAACTGTAGGTTGTTGTCCTTGAACTCTTTTGTCCATGGCAGCAAGTTCTTGTTGTTGGAGAATGAATGGTGAAGAAGGAAACATGGTAATTTCAGCTAGCTCTTCATCTAAACATTCTTCTAAGTCTGATGGAAAATCAAACTCTTGAATGTCTTGCTGCAGCAAAGTCTCTCCCTCTTGTATGGTGGCCTCCAAATCTACATTTTCTTCACCATGTATAACTTCATTTTCAAACATGAAACTTGTCAATCAAACTCATCCCAAAAATCAGATTTTTGGAGAGATGAAGTGGGAGAGAAGCATGAAATTTCTTGTGCCTTTTGCTTACAATTTGGACCTATTTTTTTCACCTCCATAATGGATTCATCAATCAAATCAGCCCCTTCAAATGAAATAAAAAATGTATCAATAATGCTTCCTTCTTCTACTGTTGTAAAAACTAACTTGACCTCATCCATTTTCTCCTCAAAGATGGGGTTTTGAGATGGTTTTCCTTCCTTCTCGATGACTGATTTTATAGTCAGCATTTTATTTGGGAAAAGTGCCAACATGGACACCCAACTCATCACTAACAAACTGCTATTTTTCTCGCTTCACTGCTATTATAAAATCAGCCTTGTTTTCCACTTGCTCTCAACTTCAACATCCTCTATTGGTTTCACCATCAAGGGGATTTTTGTAATCCCGAATTTAAGAGCCCAAATCTTCAGACTTAGAATTTCTTCATCCTTGTTTAGCTCTTCTTTCTGCTATTGTTTTCCTTGATTGGCATTCTAATTTTTATCCTCCCAACATGGATTTGGGAATGCAAGAGGAGAAGTGGATTGTAACTCAATTGATTTTGTAATTTTTGTGGTGGTGGAGGAGGTAGGAACTCTTGTTTCTTTGGAGGGAATGACTGTTTGGAAGGAAAAGGACGAGAAGAATTGAGATGGGGTGGAAGAATAGGGAATGGAGAAATGGATTCAACACTTGGGATAGCAGAGATGGAGAGTTTAAAATTGACTTCGCTGAGATAAAATAGATTGGGAAAGAGGGAGAGAAAAGGCATGAGATGGTGTGCTTACTGTTGACAAGGTTGTTCAATAATCCTCTCAGTCCACTTTGCAAGCAATGGTAGTGTTGTAATCATGAAGTCTAGCTTCTCTTGAGGTTGTAATGCTGTTGTTGCAAATCAGCATGACACCCACAGGTGTAAATCAAGGTTTTGAATTGATGTTTTAGGCATCCATTGTGATTGCACAACATGGAAACCTCTCTCCAAGTGTTGGACTTGTGAAAATGAGAGAGGAATCTCCATATTAGAGGCTGGTTCCTAAAACTCCTCGATTTAGATCTATATTTTACACAAGTACGAGAGGTTCGAGATCCTAATCCTACTCTAAATTGCAAGGGGACAGGGATAGAAATGCAAAAATTGAAACTAACTAAAGATGGTGATGCACCAAAAGGAGTGGTGAAACATTTTTTGCCATGTAAATAGACACAAATTCATGAAATGCAACAAGGGAAAACATACACAAGCTAATAGATGTAATTAAAGGTCTTAAAATGAAGTAAAACAATACAAACAGAGAGGTGAAAGCATTCACGAGTTTGCACTGTCAATTCCATGTAAAAATCTCTTGCATTCCACCATCAAAGAGGTATAAACCTGTTACAAACTGTGAAAAGGTCTGATTTTCACAACTATCACTTCTTTGGAGGTGAAAGAAGAAGTTTGCAATGCCAAAAGTGTTCAACCATGAAGAAATGAGCCAAATTGGCTTTTACGGTACATGGGTCGAGCCCAAGAGAGAGAGAAAACATAAAAAACATGGGAGCCCATTCCTCATTGATGGAAAATGCATTAAAACAACATGGAGCACCTTAAAAACCCATACCCTGTCATTTTTGACCATATTGGAGAAGAATGCGACCCATTCTGTATTAAATTTGGTTTTTGAAATGTCATTCTGGCCATGGACACGTACCAGAACCATTTTTGAATTTTCTCTCTCCAAACTGAACCAAAATTAGAAATTGACCATGGAATCATGTAGATAATTTTAACATCTTTCCAATGATATAAAGAACACGAAAATCCGAGCTCTGGATCAAAAGATATGATCGTTTGAAGATTTAGGGCAAAAACGGCCCAAAAACGGATCGGCGGGAAAAAATTTCAAATTTTACCTCTTTTTTGTCTTTGGAAAATTTTTCAAAAATTCCGCGCTCCACTGGTCGGATGCCACGTGGTAGCTTCCTATTGGCTACGGGCCTCAAATGGGAAAATTTTCCACAAAAACTCCGCCGAGCCATAACTTGAAAAATATAAGGAGTTAGGAGGCAAACTTTACCTTTCTGGAAAGCTGAGAGAGAGCTCTATCTGATGGTGCCATTTCTAGAAAGCCTTGAGTGCCTTAAAATCAAAAAATGTGGACTGAGGCACAAGAGAGGAAAGAACACAAGGAGTTAGCCACAAAAAATGAGCTGGGGCACATTTTGGATAACAATTTTGGTGACTCAGAGGGGTCATCTGCCTGCTAGATGAAAGTACCAGTAGCCTGAAGTAGTCCATTGGGCATGGAGCCATCAAATATTCTATTTAGAACCCCAACTGACTTAGAATGTCCAAGGAGGAAGATGGACTATCACCTAATGGAAGCAAGGACTGCAAAACATCTCCAGGGACAGCAAGCTGTGCCAAAGCACTTAGGGAAAGCAAAACAAATGTACAACAAAACAATGTGCAAAGCACTTGGAGGAATGAAAATCTAATCTAATATTTATAAGGTGGTAAATTTCCCTCTAGAAGCAACGCTTGAGATAGATTCCATTAACAAGAATCAGTAGTTCTTCACCATCCAATGAGGCCAATTGGAAAGCATTGCTTTGTTCTTGCACTTCGTGACCATGTATGGGCCACTCCAAATGGCATCAAATTTTGAATGCCTTCCTGGTTTTGCTCTATCCACATCCCATTTCAACACTAGATCTCCAACCTGAAAAGATCTATCCTTGGCCTTCCTATCAAATGTCTTTTTGATCAAAGCTTGATCCTTTTCCATTGCTTGGGATGCCTGATTTCTAACCTCATGCAGCTCCATCAACTCTGCATATCTCACCTCCATGGGCTTAAACTCTAACAACTCTAATTGCTTCATGAGTTCCAATGTTGGCAACTCAAGTGACATGGGCAAGATTGCCTCTCTTCCATAGACAAGTTTGAATGGAGAGTTACCTGTGGATCTCTTGGGAGTTATCCTATCAGCCCATAAGGCTAATTTTAGTTTGGTATACCAAGACCTCGATTCTCATATAGAGTCCTCCTAATGATCCTCAACAAGTTCTTGTTTGTAGACTCGGCTGGCCATTACCTTGAGGGTAATAGTTTGATGAAGTGCTTAGGTAGATCCCGTTCTTGACAACCCACTCAGTCACCTTGGATCCAATGAATGCCAATGCATTATCTGAGATTATTGTAGTAGGTATACCAAACCTGGTCGCTATCCCCTCATAAAAGTCTAAGATGTTGGACTCATTTACTTCTTTGAGTGTTCTTGCTTGATCCATTTGGTGAAGTAGTTTGTGGTGTCAAAATCCATTTGTGCCCTTGACTTGAATTGGGATTAATGACTCAATGAAGTCCAAACCCCATTGCATAAATGGCTGGTCAAGCTGAGATTGGATGCGATGGAAGGGCAGCAAGTCTCTCTTTTCTGCGAAGAATGCACAATTCTTACACCTCTTAATCCATGCATAACAATCACTAAAAATTTTAGGCCAATAAAAACCAGTCTTCATGATTTTAGAGCTCTCACTCTTGGTGCAAAATGACCACCAGCTGGTCCACCATGGAACTCTTCCAACACCCTATGAATCTGATTTGTGCTAATGCATCTCAGCAACACTCCATTCACATCTTTCTTGAACAAAACTCCATCAACAATGGCATATGGGACAGCCTGCAATCTGAAGTGTCTTCTTTGGGTCTTGTTCATCTCCGGGGGGCATAGGCTTGTGCTTAGGAAGTGTATAATACCTTGGTTCCAGCAAGGAGTGGGGCAGCATTGTCTTCTTCTTGATTGCCACTTGGCTCATGGCTGTCCTGGACTGTCAAAACAGCCTCTTCTTCATTACATACTTCTTTTTACTTTCCCAAAACCAGCTGCTCACACAATCCTTTCCCTCTTACCAGCTTGGTGATCTTGATCTCAATGTCATACTCCATGACACGGGTGATCCAACCTGCCCTTTTCTCGTCAAATCCTTCTTTGAGGAGGAAGTCCTTAACCCCAACATGTGAGACCAGCAACTGGACCTTGTTATTCAAGACTAAATGCTTGAATTTCTTCAAGCTTCTGATTACTACTAGCACATGCTTCTCAATAAAAGAGTACTTCACCTCATAGTCATCTAGGCTCTAGCTAAAGAAGGTAATTGGATGCTCATCATTATCCTTGTTTTGCTGTACCAAAATGGCAGAAATAGTATCATTACCTCCAAATGCATAGAGGATGAAATCCTTGGAGAAATCCGGGTTGATGAGAGTTGGTGCTTGAGAAATGGCTTCTTTGATTGCTTCAAAACTCTCCTTTCCTTCTGCTATCCACTTAAAAGCCATGCTCTTCTTTAACATTTTGGTGATGGGCTTGACAAGGGCTGCAAAATCTGGGACAAACCTCCGAACAAAGTTTATCCTCCCAAGAAACTCTGAAGGGCTTTCTTGTGGCTTGGTAATGGTAGTGCTCTTATGGCTTCAACCCTCTCTGGATCAATTGCTAATCTTTATTTCAAGACAATATGGCCAAGAATATTTCCTTCATGTGCAAGAAAGATACACTTTCTAGGATTTAAAGACACTCCAAATCTCCTGCAGCTCGTGAAAACTTGTCTCAAATGAGAGAGGTGGTCTGCTGCATTTTTCGAAAAAACATTGATATCATCAAGGTAAATCAGCACCACGTTGTTAATCAAACCTTTGAATGCCATGTCCATTGCCCTTTGGAAGGTAGTACCAGCGTTGGACAACCCAAATGGCATTTTCCTGTATGCAAAAGTTCCCCATTTGGTTGTGAATGCTGTCTTGAACTGGTCTTCCTCCTTCACTATAATCTGATTGTAGCCTAAGTAGCCATCAAGTAGTGAAAACTTCTCAGAGCCAGCCACAACTTGTAAGATTTGCTCCATGGAAGGGAGTGGGTAATGGTCCTTAAGAGATGCTCTATTTAAGTCTCTGAAATCAACACACAATCTGATCTCCCCTCTCTTCTTTTTGACTGGAACCAAGTTGGCAACCCAACTAGAATGCTTGATTGGGAATATGATTCTTGACTCAATCAGCTTGTCCAATTCTTTCCTCATGAGAGGCTCCATATGTGGATTGGTGGTCTTTGTTTACTTTGTGAGGCTTAGTATTTGGATCCAATTCAATGGTATGCTAAGCTAAGTTGGGATTGAAACCTTTCAAATCTTCATAGCTCCAAGTAAACACATCTGGGAGTTCTTGACACAGCTGCATGAATTCATACCTTTCTTGTTCAGTTGTCATCTTTCCAATTTGCAATGGTTTGTTCTCTTCTACTTTCTAAACTGATCATTGGGATTAAAAATAGACTCCAAAGTGATAAGTCCCTTGGGAAGCTTGTTAGTTCTCAGCTGTACCACCTGGTCACCATACTGTTGTTCTAACTTTTCTTTATTCTTAGCTAAGAACTCAGCTTCTTCTTGTAAGAAGTGGATGATTTGCTGGTCATTCTCAAACACTTGCCAACCGACATTGTTATCGCTGCTTTGAAGGTCTCACAATCATGTGGATATTTGGCTGTACCTTGTCTTGTTGAATGCCTTCCACAATGTCAAAGGCTGGCCCCTGCTACCGCTGCAAGCTTTGTCGGTGCCAGTTTGAGAATGACCAACAAATCATCCATTTCTTGCAAGAAGAAGCTGAGTTCTCAGCTAAGAATCAAGAAAAGTTGGAACAACAGTATGGTGACCAGGTGGTACAGCTGAGAACTAACAAGCTGCCCAAGGGACTTATCACTTTGGAGAGAATTTTTAATCCCAATGATCAGTTTAGAAAGGAGAAAGCAAACATTCAGGTCAAGAGAGAGGATTCAGTATCCATCTTGGTAGAAGAGAACAAACCATTGCAAATTGGAAAGATGACAACTGAACAAGAAAGGTATGAATTCATGTAGCTGTGTCAAGAATTCCTAGATGTGTTTGCTTGGAGCTACGAAGATTTGAAAGGTTTCAATCCCAACTTAGCTCAGCATACCATTGAATTGGATCTAAATACTAAGCTGTCAGGCGAAACAAAGACCAGTCAATCCACACATGGAGCCTCTCATGAGGAAAGAATTGGACAAGCTGATTGAGTCAAGAATCATATTCCCAATCAAGCATTCTAGTTGGGTTGCCAACTTGGTTCCAGTCAGAAAGAAGAGTGGGGAGATCAGATTGTGTGTTGATTTCAGAGACTTAAATAGAGCATCTCTCAAGGACCATTACCCACTCCCTTCCATGGAGAAAATCTTGCAAGTTTTGTTTGTCTCGAGAGGTTTTCACTACTTGATGGCTACTCAGGCTACAATCATATTATGGTGAAGGAGGAATACCAGTTCAAGACAACCTTCACAACCAAATGGGGAACTTTTGCATACGGGGAAAATGCCATTTGGGCTGTCCAACACTCTGGTGCTACCTTCCAAAGGGAAATGGACATGGCATTCAAAGGTTTGATTAATAACATGGTGCCGATTTACCTTGATGATATCACTGTTTTTTCTAAAAATGCAGCAAACCACGTCTCTCATTTGAGACAAGTTTTCACGAGGTGCAGGAGATTTGGAGTGTCTTTAAATCCTAGAAAGTGTATCTTTCTTACACATGAAGGAAAGCTTCTTGGCCATATTGTCTCGAAATAAGGATTAGCAATTGATCCAGAGAGGGTTGAAGCCATAAGAGCACTACCATTTCCAAGCCACAAGAAATCCCTTTAGAGTTTCTTGGGGAGGATAAACTTTGTTCGGAGGTTTGTCCCAGATTTTGCAGCCCTTGTCAAGCCCATCACCAAAATGTTAAAGAAGAGCATGGCTTTCAAGTGGACAGCAGAAGGCAAGGAGAGTTTTGAAGCAATCAAAGAAGCCATTTCTCAAGCACCAACTCTCATCAACTAGGACTTCTCCAAGGATTTCATCCTCTATGCATTTAGAGGTAATGACACTATTTCTACCATTTTGGTACAGCAGAACAAGGATAATGATGAGGAGCCAATTACCTTCTTCAGCCAGAGCCTAGATGACTATGAGGTGAAGTACTATTTTATTGAGAAGCATGTGCTGGCATTAATCAAAAGCTTGAAGAAATTCAAGCATTTAGTCTCGAACAACAAGGTCCAGTTGATGGTCTCACATGCTGGGGTTAAGGACTTTCTCCTCAGCAAAGATTTGAACGAGAAAAGGGTAGGTTGGATCACCCGTGTCATGGAGTATGACATTGAGATCAAGATCACCAAGCTAGTAAGAGGGAAAGGATTTTGTGAGCAACTGGTTTTGGGGAAGTAAAAAGAAGTATGTAATGAAGAAGAGGCTGTTTTGATAGTCCAAGACAGCCATGAGCCAAGTGGCAATCAAGAAGAAGACAATGCTGCCCCCACTCCTTGTTGGACCCAAGGTATTATACACTTCCTAAGCATAGGCCTATGCCTCCCGAGAGATGAACAAGACCCAAAGAAGACACTTCAGATTGCAGGCTGTCCCATATGCCATTGTTGATGGAGTTTTGTTCAAGAAAGATGTGAATGGAGTGTTGTTGAGATGCATTAGCACAAATCAGATTCATAGGGTGTTGGAAGAGTTCCATGGTGGACCAGCTGGTGGTCATTTTGCACCAAGAGTGACAGCTCTAAAAATCATGAAGGCTGGTTATTATTGGCCTAAAATTTTCAGTGATTGCTATGCATGGATTAAGAGGTGTAAGAATTGTGCATTCTTCATAGGAAAAGAGAGACTTGCTGCCCTTCCATTGCATCCAATCTCAGTTGACCAGCCATTCATGCAATGGGGTTTGGACTTCATTTGAGTCATTAATCCCAATTCAAGTCAAGGGCACAAATGGATTTTGTGACCACAAACTACTTTGCCAAATGGGTCAAGCGTAGCACTCAAAGAAGTAAATGAGTCCAGCATCTTAGACTTTTAAGAGGGGATAGTGACTAGATTTGGTATACCTGCTACAATAATCTCAGATAATGCATTGGCATTCATTGGATCCAGGTGACCGAGTGGGCTATCAAGAACGAGATCTACCTAAGAACTTCATCAAACTATTACCCTCAAGGTAATGGCAGCCGAGTCTACAAACAAGAACTTGTTGAGGATTATTAGGAGGACTCTTGATGAGAATCGAGAGGTCTTGGCATACCAAACTGAAATCAGCCTTATGGGGCGATAGGATAACTCAAGAGATCCACAGGTAACTCTCCATTCAAACTTGTCTATGGAAGAGAGGAAATCTTTCCCATGTCACTTGAGTTGCCAACATTGGAACTCATGAAGCAATTAGAGTTGCTAGAGTTTGAGCCCATGGAGGTGAGATATGCAGAGTTGATGGAGCTGCAAGAGGTCAGAAATTAGGCATCCCAAGCAATGGAAAAGGATCAAGCTTTGATCAAAAAGACCTTTGATAGGAAGGCCAAGGATAGATCTTTTCAAGTTGGAGATCTAGTGTTGAAATGGGATGTGGATAGAGCAAAACCGGGAAGGCATTCAAAATTTGATGCCATTTGGAGTGGCCCATACATGGTCACGAAGTGCAAGAACAACAATGCTTTCCAATTGGCCTCATTGGATGGTGAAGAACTACAAATTCTAGTCAATGGAATCTATCTCAAGCGTTGCTTCTAGAGGGAAATTTACCACCTTGTAAATATTAGATTAGATTTTCATTCCTCTAAGTGCTTTGCACATTGTTTTGTTGTAGGTTAGTTTTGCTTTCCCTAAGTGCTTTGGCACAACTTGCTGTCCATGGAGATGTTTTGCAGTCCTTGCTTCCATCATGTGATATTCCATCTTCCTCCTTGCACATTCTAAGTTAGTTGGGGTTCTAAACAGAATATTTGATGGCTCCATGCCCAATGGACTACTTCAGGCTACTGGTACTTTCATCTAGCAGGTAGATGACCCCTCTGAGTCACCAAAATTGTTATCCAAAATGTGCCCTAGCTCATTTTTGTGGCTAACTCCTTGTGTTCTTGCCTCTCTTGTGCCTCAGTCCACATTTTTGATTTTAAGGCACTCAAGGCTTTCTGGAAATGGGACCATCAGATAGAGCTCTCTCTCATCTTTCCAGAAAGGTAAAGTTTGCCTCCTAACTCCTTATATTTTTCAAGTTATGGCTCGGCGGAGTTTTTGTGGAAAATTTTCCCATTTGAGGCCCGCAGCCAATAGGAAGCTGCCACGTGGCATCCGACCAGCAGAGCGTGGGGAATTTTTGAAAATTTTTCCAAAGACAAAAAAGAGGTAAAATTTGAAAATTTTTCCCGCCGATCCATTTTTGGGCCGTTTTTGCCCTAAATCTTCAAACGATCATATATTTTGATCCAGAGCTTAGATTTTCATGTTATTTATATCATTGGAAAGCTGTTAAAATTCTCTACATGATTCCATTGTCAATTTTTAATTTTGGTTCAGTTTACAGAGAGAAAATTCAAAAACAGTTCTAGTACGTGTCTATGGCCAGAAATGACATTTCAACAACCAAATTTAATACAGAATGGGTCGCATTCTTCTCCAATATGGTCAAAAATGACAAGGTATGGGTTTGTAAGGTCCTCCATGTTGTTTTAATGCATTTTCCATCAATGAGGAATGGGCTCCCATGTTTTTTACATTTTCTCTCTCCTGGGCTCGACCCATGCACCTTTGTAAAAGCCAGATTTGGCTCATTTCTTCATGGTTGAACACTTTTTGGCATTGCAAAATTCTTCTTTCACCTCCAAAGAAGTGATAGTTGTAAGAATCAGACATTTTTCACAGTTTGTAACATGTTTATACCTCTTTGATGGTGGAATGCAAGAGATTTTTACATGGAATTGACAGTGCAAACTCTGTGAATGCTTTTAGTCCTCTGTTTGTATTGTTTTACTTCATTTTAAGACCTCTAATTACATCTATCAGCTTGTGTATGTTTTCCTTGTTGCATTTCATGAATTTGTGTCTATTTACATGGCAAAAATGTTTCACCACTCCTTTTGGTGCATCACCATCTTTAGTTAGTTTCAATTTTTGCATTTCTATCCCTGTCCCCTTGCAATTTAGAGTAGGATTAGGATCTGAACCTCTGTAGTTGTGCAAAATATAGATCTAAATCAGAGGAGTTTGAGGAACCAACCTCTAATCTGGAGATTCCTCTCTCATTTTCACAAGTCCCACACTTGGAGAGAGGTTTCCATGTTGTGCAATCACACTGGATGCCTAAAACATCAATTCAAAACCTTGATTTACATCCAGGGGTGCTGCTTGATTTGCAACAATAGGCATTACACCCTCAAGAGAAGCTAGACTTCATGATTACAACACTACCATTGCTTGCAAAGTGGGTGAGAGGATTATTAAACAACCTTGTCAACGGGTAAGCACACCATCTCATGCCTTTTCTCTCCCTCTTTCCCAATCTATTTTATCTCGCGAGTGTCAATTTTTAAACTCTCCATCTGCTATCCCAAGTGTTGAATCCATTTCTCCATTCCCTATTCTTCCACCCCATCTCAATTATTCTGTCCTTTTCCCTTCCAAACAGTCATTCCCTCCAAAGAAACAAGAGTTCCTACCTCCTCCACCACCACAAAAAATTACAAAATCAATTGAGTTACAATCCACTTCTCCTCTTGCATTCCCAAATCCATGTTGGGAGGATAAAAATCAGAATGTCAATCAAGGAAAACAACAACAGAAAGAAGAGCCAAATAAGGATGAAGAAATTCAAAGTCTGAAGAGTTGGGCTCTTAAATTTGGGATTACAAAAATCCCCTTGATGGTGAAACCAATAGAGGATGTTGAAGTTGGAGAGCAAGTGGAAAACAAGGCTGATTTTATAACAACGGTGAAGCAAGAAAAATAGCAGTTTGTTAGTGATGAGTTGGGTGTCCATGTTGGCACTTTTCCCAAAGAAAATGCTGATCCAGTTTGCATTGAAAAATAAGTCATCGAGAAGGAAGGAAAACCATCTCAAAACCCCAAACCTCTGTAGTTGTGCAAAATATAGATCTAAATCAGAGGAGTTTGAGGAACCAGCCTCTAATCTAGAGATTCCTCTCTCATTTTCACAATTCCCACACTTGGAGAGAGGTTTCCATGTTGTGCAATCACACTAGATGCCTAAAACATCAATTCAAAACCTTGATTTACATCCAAGTCTTTGCTGATTTGCAACAACGGGCATTACAGCCCTCAAGAGAAGCTAGACTTCATGATTACAACACTACCATTGCTTGCAAAGTGGACTGAGAGGATTATTGAACAACCTTGTCAACAGGTAAGCACACCATCTCATGCCTTTTCTCTCCCTCTTTCCCAATCTATTTTATCTCAGCAGTGTCAATTTTTAAACTCTCCATCTGTTATCCCAAGTGTTGAATCCATTTCTCCATTCCCTATTCTTCCACCCCATCTCAATTCTTCTGTCCTTTTCCCTTCCAAACAGTCATTCCCTCCAAAGAAACAAGAGTTCCTACCTCCTCCACCACCACAAAAAATTACAAAATCAATTGAGTTACAATCCACTTCTCCTCTTGCATTCCCAAATCCATGTTGGGAGGATAAAAATCAGAATGCCAATCAAGGAAAACAACAGCAGAAAGAAGAGCCAAACAAGGATGAAGAAATTCAAAGTCTGAAGAGTTGGGCTCTTAAATTTGGGATTACAAAAATCCCCTTGATGGTGAAACCAATAGAGGATGTTGAAGTTGGAGAACAAGTGGAAAACAAGGCTGATTTTATAACAGTAGTGAAGCGAGAAAAATAGCAGTTTGTTAGTGATGAGTTGGGTGTCCATGTTGGCACTTTGCCCAAAGAAAATGTTGATCCAGTTTGCATTGAAAAATCAGTCATCGAGAAGGAAGGAAAACCATCTCAAAACCCCATCTTTGAGGAGAAAATGGATGAGGTCAAGTCAGTTTTTACAACAGTAGAAGAAGGAAACATTATTGATACATTTTTACTTTCATTTGAAGGGGCTGATTTGATTGATGAAGCCATTATGGAGGTGAACAAAATAGGTCCAAATTGTAAGCAAAAGGCACAAGAATTTCATACTTCTCTCCCACTTCATCTCTCCAAAATCTGATTTTTGGGATGAGTTTGGATTGACAAGTTTCATGTTTGAAAATGAAGTTATACATGGAGAAGGAAATGTAGATTTGGAGGCCACCATACAAGAGGGAGAGACTTTTCTGTAGCAAGACATTCAAGAGTTTGATTTGCCATCAGACTTAGAAGAATGTTTAGATGAAGAGCTAGCTGAAATTACCATGTTTCCTTCTTCATCATTCGTTCTCCAACAACAAGAACTTGCTGCCATGGACAAAAGAGTTTAAGGACAACAACCTACAGCTTGCAACATGCCTCTTGAATCAATGCTGGAAGAATTTGATCTTCCAAAAGCTACAATGGAGGAGCTCCAAAGTCAACAATGTATTGCAGCAGGTAACAAAAATGCAAAAGCAACTTCATTAGATGTTGCAATCAATAACGAGGAGTTACACACTATAGAAGAGTTCCATGTTTCCATGAAGGAAGAGAAAGGGTAGAAAAGTCCTACCATTACTTCCACATCACCCACCCAAGAAGGTCTATAAGAAGACTCCATTTTTGGAGTTAAAAATTAGAGCTATGGGCATATCAAACGGATCATACCTTGCCCAATAAGGTATTTGACTTCATTGGAGTCAAAGGAGAAGTCACAACCAGTCATGCTTACTTCTAAGCATGAGGGTGAGCTACAAGTACCAAGGATCAGCTGTCATACCTCTTCAATCCAAATGCAGAGCAACTAAAAGAGGTATTGGATTTGTTTTCAGTTGACACCTTGATGATTTGGGTAGAAGACCAGCTTTTGTTGATTTTCCACTCATCCAATTAGCCATGTTCAGTGCCAAATAAGTTGCATGGTTGTAACTTTTGAGAAAGGAAGCTATTTCTCCGAACCGATTGCGAGGTTTGTTTAGTCCACTTTTGCTTCCAAAGTGAGAGTAGGATAGGTAGTTTTGCTTTCAGTAAAAGAAGTGCTTGTGCACACTCTGCATGTTCCATTTTGGAGCATGTATGAATTTTAGTTTTGTACATAGTTTTTATGGTGCTAGTTTTGCTCTTGCACAGTCCATTTCAGTGGGTTTCAAGTGGCTCAGAGAAGAGGTTTTCAAAGTTTAGATCAGTTTGCAAGCTCCAACTCATGACTCCATGCCCAATGGATGCTTTAGGTAACTGGTAACTTCATCCAGCAGGAGATGCCCCCTCTGAGTCACCAAAATTGTTATCCAAAATGTGCCCCTACTCATTTTGTGGCTAACTCCTCTCATTTTTCCCTCTCTTGTGCCTCAGTCACAAAATTTTGCTTTTAGGCACTCAAAACTTGTTGTTGCAAATCAGCAACACCCCTGGATGCAAATCAAGGTTCTAAGTTGATGTTTAGGGCATCCAGCGTGATTGCACAACATTGAAACCTCTCTCCAAGTGTGGGACTTGCAAGATGAGAGAGGAATCTCCAGATTAGAGGCTGGTTCCTCAAACTCCTCTGATTAGATCTATTATTTACACAACTGCAGAGGTTCAAATCCTAATTTATCCTAATTTGCAAGGAGATAGGGATAAGAAATGCAAAAATTAAAACTAAACTGATAAGGGTGATACACCAAAGGAGTGGTGAGCACTTCTTCCTCATGTAAATTGACACAAATCAGAAATTGCAACATAATACATCATGCACAAGTTGATAAGCTATAAACAAGGGTTTGAAATGAAGCAAACAACACATACAAAGGGTGAAAGTATTAACAGAGCCTACATTGTGATTTTCAACATCAAAATCCTTGTATTCCAACATGAAAGAGGTAGAAAAAAACCTGTTACAATCCACGAAAGGTCTTATACTTGCCAAAATCACATGTTGAAGTGAAAACAGAAGCTTGCTGTGCAAAAAAAGTGTTCCCTTTGAAAAATGAGCCAAATCTGGCTTTTACAGTGCATGGGTCGAGCCCAGGAGAGAGAAAATGTGAAAAAATGTGGGAGTCATTCCCCATTAACCAAAATGCATTAAAAATAGCATGGAGGTCCTTACAAACCCATGCCCTGACATTTTTGACCATGCTGGAGAAGATTGCGACCCATTTTGCATTAAAATTGGTTGTTGAAACATCATTTCTGTCCATGGGCACGTACCAAAATGTTTTTTGATTTTCTCCCTACAAACTAAACCAAAATTCAAAACTGACCATGGAATCTTGTAGACAATTCCACTAGATTTCCATTGATATAAAGAACGTGAAAATCTGAGCTCTGGATCGAAAGTTATGGTGATTTGAAGTTTTAGGGCAAAAACAGGCCAAAATCGGATCGCTTTAATATTTTTGACCTAGACACGTGGCGAGTTCTGATTGGCTATGGACCTTGCAAGGGAAACTTTCCCACAAAAATTCCGTCGAGCCATAACTTGAAAAATACGTGGAGTTAGGAGGAAAAATTTACCTTTCTGGAAAGTTGAGAAAGAGCTCTATCCAATGGTGTCATTTCCAGAAGGTTTTGAGTGCCTAAAAAGTAAAAATTTATGACTGAGGCACAATAGAAGGAAAGAATGAAAGGGAGTTAGCCACAAAATGAGCAGGGGGCACATTTGGATAACAATTTTGGTGACTCAGAGGGGTCATCTGCCTGCTGGATGAATGATCAGTAGCCTGAAGCAATCCATTGGGCATGGAGTCATGAGTAGTAGCCTGAAAACTGATCTAAACTTTGAAAACTTCCCTCTGAACCGCTTGAATCCCACTAGACATGGAGTTGTTCCCAACAAAATGCCATCAAACGAAGAGCGTAAAGAGTGAAACCAGCAGCACCAAGACTATGTACAAAATGAAAATCATACATGCTCCAAATGGAACATGCAGATTGTGCACAAGCACTTCTTCTACTGAAAGCAAACCTACCTACTCTACTCTAACTGGAAGCAAAGGTGAGCTAAACAAACCCTGCAACTGGTTGTGCAAAATAGCTTCCTTTCTTCAAAATTGGTAGCCATGCAAATGATTTGGAGCTGAGTATGGCTGATTGGATGAGTGGAAAATCAACAAGAAGTTGGTCTTCTACCCAAATTAGCAAGGTGTCAACTAAAAACAAATCCAATACCTCTTTTAGTTGCTCTGCATTTGGATTGGAGAGGTATGACAGCTGATCCTTGGAACTTTGTAGCTCATCCTCATGCTTAGAAGCAAGCATGACTAGTTGTGGCTTCTCCTTTGGCTCCAATGAAGCCAAATACCTAATTGGGAAAGGTGTGATCCATTGAGTATGCCCATAATTCTGATTTTCAACTCCAAGAATGGAGTTCTCTTGTAGACCTTGAATGGATGGTGTGGAAGCAATGGTAGAACCCTTCTGCCCTTTCTCTTCCTCCAATGAAGGACATGAAAGATTAAAATCTTCCAATCTTGGTTCCAAAGAGCTTCTATAAGATGTAGGCTGCTGAAAATGAATACTCTCCTCCATGACAGTAGGCTCTTGTGTTTGGAAGATGGATGATGAAAGAGAGAATGGTGGAAACTCAACCTGGTTCTTCTTCATCAAAGCAGTCCTCCAAATCGGGCAAATGGTAAATTGCCTCATTGCTATCCTGCTGCAAATTTTCAACCTCTCCCATGGTGTTCTCTTGATATGCAACTTGATCACCATGGTTTCTTTCATCCTCCAGCATTGAGTTTGAGGGATCAAACTCTTCTTCAGTACTAAAACTTGAGAGAGATGAAGTAGAGAGAAGAACTGAAGGTTCTTCTATAACCTGCTTTGTGCTCAAAGCCTTTGGATCTACACTTTTCTCCCCCACAGCTGGAATGTGCTCCTCTTCTTTTGGATTTGGAGCAGCTTCTCCTTCCTCTTTCTATCCCTCATGACTGATTTTTGCAATTTGAATTGGATCAGCATTTCCTTCAAATAGGGTGCCAACATGGACACTATATTCTGAACAAATTGATTGCTGATCTGCAACTCCTTTTTGCTCTTCTTCTGCTGCAACAAAATCAGTCCTAACCACCATTTGTTCTGTAACTCCAACCTCTTCTGAAGGTTTCATCAGCAAAGGGATCTTCTTCATCCCAAATTTAAGAGCCCAACTCTTCAAAATTTGAATTTCTTCATCCTTGTTTGGCTTCTCTTTTTGCTGTCCTTCATGACTAATTTTTGTAATTTTTTGTGGTGGTGGAGGAGGTAAAACCTCTTGTTTCTTTGGAGGAGAGGGTGTTTCATTTAGCTCTTGTGGAGGGGATGACTGTTTGGAAGGGAAAAGGACAGAAGAATTGAGATGAGGTGGAAGACTAGGGAGTGGAGAAATGGATTCAACACTTAGGACAATAGATGGAGAGTTTAAAACTTGACACTGCTGAGATAAAACAGATTGGGAAAGAGGAAAAGAAAAGGCATGAGATGGTGTGCGTACCCATTGACAAGGTTGCTGAATACTCCTCTCATACACCTCTATTCCTTCAATCCACTTTGCAAGCAATGGCAGCGTTGTAATCATGAAGTCAAGCTTCTCTTGAGGGCTGTAATGCCTTGGGAAAGGTCCCACCCATGGACAGGGTGCTCCACAACCGATTCCAAATGCTTTAATTTGTGCTTGAGCCCTGGATTGCACCATGTTTACCTCCATCTTTTGGATATTCTCCAATAGACCAACATCTTACATCTGATTGCCTTCATTGTATGCACACCTTTGCTCTTGGAAAACTCCATAGCCAAACTGATTTTGGCATTGCTGCTCATATGGGTATGTATGCTGATTTTGAATTTGTTCAAAATGCTAATTTGGAGGATTTAAAAAACATGTTGGAGGTGGGAAACATTGCTGCTGTTGTAAATGTGAGTTCTACGATGGAAATGAAGTCATGATTGCACAACTTCATGGAATGGAAAAGAATGAAAGATATGGAAAGAATAATGGATGGAAATGGATGAAAAACAGGTCTACAACTTCAGAAATGGGTTGCTGATCAGATGGAGTTGCCAGATGTGTTTGCAAGTGCCTCCAAAGGCTGAAATCT
>CM031242.1:170713509-170745335 GCA_018340775.1 Taxus wallichiana var. yunnanensis | reverse complement strand
TCCCATTTTATGGCTCTGAGTTTCAACGATCTCTCATTTCATGACTCGGCGACTTACCGATCCTTCATGTTAATCCATGCATCAGATAATGAATATACAGGTTCTCTTACCATTTCGGTTATCGAAGTGATCCATTTAAGAAGCCTATCTCGAATATCTATTATCGATATTCGTCCGACATCCCGCATCTTAAACTAGGTGATTAGGACAACGCAACCAACACTTGCGATACTTTGGCCAAAGATTTTCACATGCTTTGCATGATCATATTCCCGGATGTGGTACACATCATTGGAATACATCCTTCACCTCACTTCATCTGTTATCTAGAATGGTCTTTCCTGGTCTCTTCCAAATTCCTTCCTTTTAAGGTCAAGCTCTAATCCCCAACTAGCAATATGAACGAGTATAGAAGTTACTCATGGTAACTAAAGATACGCAGACATACGGCATCGTCCCTAGATGACTACATGTGTCTAGTTACCTTTAGTCCTCCTGAGTCACTCCGTATACGTGATCACATTCCTATCCCCACCAAGAACTTAGTATTCAAACTTATGTAAACTTGATGAATTAATTCGGGAGGGCATTGTAATATGTTAGCTATAACATTGTGTCATCATGAAGGTCCCACCTTCATGAAGACACCATATCAGAAGCCTGGCGTATGTCAATGTCCTACGGAATCCTCTCATCGAGAGTACACATCCAAACTCAAGTGTGACTTGGTTATAATCTTAATATTTAAGATCTACTTTCAGCAGCCATGCTGATCCTTAAACCTCATTCTCGTTATAGTTGTATGTAGCTAAGAGAGACTTAATCTGTCTTCTAGCTTAATACGCATCTCCTCCTTCATACCGAAGGGTTGCATATTCTATTCTTGGTTCCTTTCTTAATCTTCAGACTAATCAGTCCATTATCGATAAACTTAATAAGTTTAACCTATTAAACTTAACCAAGTTTTTCCACAACTGTAAACAAATTCAGAATTCCATCTTATTAGACGTCATTTAAACGAGGTCTAATTTTTAAATGAACTTATTCATTTGTTCTACTTAACCCTACTTAGTTAAGGTCTGTTACAATAGATATGTTTTCCCATATCTATATTTTCTGAATTTAAACATTCGAGGCTATTAACGGAGTCCGAATACAAGGTTCGGCTGCTCCTAAGTTATTTGATATTCCTTAGCTTTCAAGCTAATCCCGAATACCTTTCAATTAGGAGATCATGCTTACCTAAATCCTTTTAATGTCAATTTAAAATTCATCTTAACCCAAGTATGAACTAATTGTACATTTCAACGTAAAGGTTACATTCAGGTAAGAATAGATGTTATTTCCTTTAAAATTCATCCATTAACATTGGATAATTCCAAATCAAGGAATAATGTTATATTCTCAAACTTATTCAACAATATCAAACTGATATAGTCATTAAAAATATCACACTTTTACTTGTATTCATCCACCAGTTTTACAATCTATACATTTGCCAGTCCAAACGACTGGACTTTGTTTATATCAAACAACATTACAACTCATAAAGATAGAAGGATGTAATTTCTTCCTTTCTCATTTCCTCGTAAGGAAGTAATAGCTATCAAAACAGTCCATCTTCAGTTAATCAAAAGAAGTATCAGAAAACAACCATGTCTTCGTTTGTAATCAAGTTCCATCTGCAAAATTACTTGCACGGGTCAGTTCTTTGAACTGAGCATATTAAGCACTTGTCATTAAAATGAGGTGCTTTTAATTAACTGTCTCAATAAAAGAACCCTGCTTTTATGAAACGTTAAAAATGAACATCATCCAAGAATTAAGTACCGAAAAGGATGAACAACATAACAACTCAATCATCTAATTACCATCCCAATCAGACAAAGGATTACTGCCCTCTTTCCGAATAATTATTACAAGAAGTAATTTCCTTCTAACATTTCCAAATTACAAACATCTGTAAGAACTGAAAATACAATTATGCAAACTACTGTTCTAATCATAAATGCTGTAATTTCCATTCCCTTACATTAGTTAGAGAAAGATTCACAATTAGATTTTTAAATAAGACTTCCAGCAGAACCATTCCCTTTCCTTTCATGCTACCCATCTAATTTCAACAATCAAACGCTGAAGGGAAAAGTAAACAAAATTAAATGCAGATGTTTAAAGCAAGGCAGTACAAAATTCATTTCATAACAGTTACAGATTTACCAACGGTATGAAAGAAGAATTGAACACTAATTCAAATTATCCATCCACACTCTTTTTCTTTTCTCTTAGCTACACTGAGTATTTAATCTAGGTGTGATACCAATCAATGGTAACAATTCAAGTGAAATATATAAAATCATTAATCGGATACAAGGAAGAAGGATCATATTACCTATTTGCACTGTTTAACCAAATATCCGCTATTTAGCACAGACATGATCCAACAATATGATTCTTTCCGCATAATATATTTCCCTTTAAAATAATTCACTCTACAGACATTTACGTCTTTATAACATGTAGATTGTACAACAATCACAACAAGTCACACTTTCATCCTAATAATGAGAGAATTCACTTTCCAGCAACAAGGAATAAATCCATTCATATTCTGCTTTTAATGAAAACAATAAAGAATTTATCATCTGTATATTATATATATAAATATATATATTGAGTTCAGCAAGACGCAGCATATAACTTGCATGTTCTACCCAGTCCATTCTATAGACTGGCTATCCTATTCCCATCCATATCAAAACTTCCTTTCAATCAGGCACATACGAATACCAAGAACAAGTAGGTAGAACATCATATCCATCATAGAGAAAACAATGTAAAGATGCTACTATGCTCTTACTGTTACTAGAAGAATTCATACCTCTTACACTGTATTATAACCAGAGGAACAGTTATACAGCCGCCTTGTCAAATATTTTCACAGCTTTCTATATCCATCAACGCACACAATTCATAAATAACAAATTGCACTTTGCTGTTACCTACAAAGTAAATTCAACCTGTAATGCACGGTGAAGCTCTACCGCCATTATTCGAGAATTCAAACAACAGAAGAGAAAATTGTTCTATTAATTATTTCAATAAGAAAACACTCATTTTTCTCAAAACACAACAAGAATACTCAAGTTGAGTTTGTTCCTTAAAGATGCTACTATGCTCTTACTGTTACTAGAAGAATTCATACCTCTTACACTGTATTATAACCAGAGGAACAGTTATACAGCCGCCTTGTCAAATATTTTCACAGCTTTCTATATCCATCAACGCACACAATTCATAAATAACAAATTGCACTTTGCTGTTACCTACAACAAGTTCAACCCGTAATGCACAGTGAAGCTCTACTGCCATTATTCCAGAATTCAAACAACAGGAAGAGAAAATTCGTTCCATTAATTATTTCAATAAGAAAACACTCATTTTCCTCAAAACACAACAAGAATACTCAAGTCGAGTTCGTTTTATAATGACAGCTCAAACCAGACATCATACGAATCATTTCATCCTTCCATTTTTACAAAAAAAAGCACAACACTCAGAAATAATGCACGCATAGCTAATACATTCCACCACTCAAACCCATATTGGCAATAGAACGAATGTCCAACACTGTCAAAACAAACTCACACAGCTTGAACAATTTCATTCAATTTACCCATTGCAAAGAAATACCCAATTCGAATTCTTTCCCAACAGACATTTCAACCCGAAAATCACATTAACTAATCAACCATTCCATTCAAAACAAGCAACATCAGTAAATTAAATCACCCTCAAGAACAGACTTATTTCATTCACCTATTTCACAAAAGAATTATCCAAGTCGTACTCAGCAAGGAAAAACGACTCAACCAAAATCGCTTCAACATAACAATCGAATCAAATAGCCAAAACCCCCATCATAAGAGCAGGGTTGTTTTAATGAGACTATTAAGCAAAAGCAAATGGTTTAAGGAGAAGGGCTTAACATGCCTTTTTTTTTTTGCGATTTGAAGAAAACCATGCCCACTGGAGTTGTTTCTCTCCACGGTGTCCTCGGCTAGGCTTTCCAACCAGTCCCCTAACTTCCACAGGCTCCAAAAATAGCCTCGCTTCTCCAAGAACAGAGATAATAACCAAATTACAGCAGGTTTGATAGAACCATGGAAGAACAAAATGCAGAGCAACTAAAAACCCAATGCACACAACAACAAACAAACTTCCTTCCCAAACCTCTTTCCAAGGCAAGCTGGTCACTAAGACCAATGCCATTGAATGCATTGAATGCATTCCTTTTTCCTTTTTCCTCACGCCACCGCCGACTCAAGTTGGTGAGTTTCTAATTTCAAATTTTTTCATGCAATCATAGTTTATCCTCATAGCTAGTTGGATACCTCCAACTTTTCCATGTTCCCGCCAATTTTGGCGCTGCAACCTGTAAGGACGCCATTCATTGTCCTAATAAATTTCCAACCTTCCCTCCTTATCCTTTCCTTCCACATGGGTCCATGCGTCCCCTTCCTTAGGTTAGGATTAGTTTAGGATTTTAATAGTCCATATCTAGGTCATTCACCTAGTTCGTAGATTAATAGAATTTATATCTATTTTCACCCTTATAAAATCTAAAATCCATATAGGATAGTAGTTAGGGTATAAGATAAAACTTAGGGGTAGGTTAGGGTTTAATCTCCTAATATTTAATTAATTAGTTTCCAATCAAGTCTTTCCGCCTGACAGTCGTATTCAACACAATGCAGGACGTTTCGTCCTATGTTCCACATACCTGTGCCACTTGCATCCAGGTCCTTATCGTCTTACGTTGTCTAGCGTTACAACGGTGTGTGGTTCGAGAATCAAACCTTTTTCATTGGCATCTATGTACCAGATATTCATACCTGTAATCAGGTGCTGCAACCTTTATATCAACCTTCAGTCTGGTTTAGAAGTAAATCGACAAAGCGATCACAAGAAAGCCACAACATACCTTGGATCAATGGAATTGATTCAAGGTGTGCTGTCAATCAGCAAATAGAGTTCATCAAGCATACGATAAGTCTGTTGTCTCATCAGCAATCACACAAGCAATAATAACTTCTGTCCCAAGTAAACAAATTACAGCAAACAAGGGTCCAGATTAGCAACACATTCCTTTAAGATCAAAGATATATCTTAACATGTTTATCTTCATTTCAGTAGTTACAATATTATGAAAAGTAATTACCATGATAACTACAAAAATAGGCGTCACATTCCTCCTTCTTAAAGAATCATCATCCGAATGATCATATTCCTGGATGTGATACACACCAATGGAATATGTCCTTCACCTCACTTAAATCTGTTATCTAGAATGGTCTTTCTGGTCTCTACCGGTCCTTCCATTTAAGGTCAAACTCTAACCCCAACTAGTAGTATGAGCGAGTATAGGAAGTTACTCATGGTAACTAAAGATACGCAGACATACGGTGTCGTTCCTAGATGACTCTGCGTGTCTAGTTACCTTTAGTCCTCCAGAGTCACTCTGTATACGTGATCACATTCCTATCCCCAGCCAAGAACTTACTATCCAACTTATGTAAACTTGATGATTTAATTCGGGAGGGCATTGTAATATGTCATCTATAACATTGTGTCGTCATGAAGGCCTCACCTTCACAAAGACACCATATTATAGCTGGCATATGTCAATGTCCTATGGAATCCTCTCATCGAGGGTACACATCCAGCTCAATTGTGATTTGGTTATAATCTTAGTATTTAAGATCAACTTTCAGCAGCGATGCTGATCCTTTATCCTTGTTCTTGTTACGGTTGTATGTAGCTAAGAGAGACTTAATCCATCTTCTAGCTTAATACACATCTCCTCCTTCATCTTGAAGGGTTGCCTATTCACTTCTTGGTTCCTTTCTTCATCTTTGGACTAATGAGTCCATTATCGATAACTTAATAAGTTAACCTATTAAACTTAACCAAGTTTTTCACAACTTTAAACAAATGCAAAATTCCATCTTATTAGACGTCATTTAAATGGGGTCTAATTTTAAATAAATTTATTCATTTATCCTCCTTAACCTTACTTAGTTAAGGTCATTAACAATAGATATGATTTCCCATATGTTTATTTTCTAAATTTAAACATTCAAGGCTATTAACTGAGTCCGAATACAAGGTTCGGCTGCCCCTAAGTTATTTGATATCCCTTAGTCTTCAAACTAATCCCGAATACCTTCCAATTAGGATTTTTGTGTTTATCTAAATCTTTTAATGTTAATTCAAAATTCATCTTAAACCAAGTATGAACTAATTGCACATTTCAACGTAAAAGTTGCATTCGGGTAAAGAATAGATGTTATTTCCTTTTAAATTCATCCATTAACATTTGAATAATTCCAAGTCAAGGAATAATGTTATATTCTCAAACTTATTCAACAATATCAAACTCGATACGCTTATTGAAAATATCACACTTTTACTTGTATTCATCCATCGATTTACAATCTATACATTTGCAGTCAAATGATTTGGACTTTGTTTATATCAAACAACATTACAACTCATAAAGATAGAAGAATGTAACTTCTTCCTTTCTCATTTCCTCATGGAGGAGTAATAGCTATTAATAAAATCCAACTTTAGTTAATCAAAGAAGTATAAAAAATAACCATGTCTTCATTTATACTCAAGTTTCATCTGTAGAAATTACTTGCACGGGTCGGGTTCAACCGAGCATATTAAGCACTTGTCTTTTAAAATGAGGTGATTTTAATTAATTGTCTCAATAAAAGAACCTCGCTTTTATAAAATGTTAATATGAACATCATTCAAGAATTAAATACCAAAAAGGATGAACAACATATCAACTCAATCATCCAATAACCCTCCCAATCAGACAAAGGATTACTACCCTCTTTCCCAAATAATTATTACAAGAAGTAATTTCCTTCAACAGTTCTAGATTACAAACATCTGTAAGAACTAAAAACACAATTATGCAATTGTTGTTCTAACATAAATGCTATCAATTCCATTCTCTTACAATAGTTGTGAATTCAAAAGATAGATCTTAACTAAAATCTAAACCAAATTATTGTCCCTTCTTTCATACAACTCATCTGATTTCAAGCAATCAAACGTCAAGAGAACAAGAAAACGAAGAATTAAATACAAATGCTTAACCCAAGAAGTACGAAATTGTTCCATAACAATTATAGATTTCAATCGTATGAGACAAAAATGATCATTAATTCAAATTATCCATTCACACTCTCTTTCTTTTCCTCATAGTTGTATTTAGAAGTTTTAATCCAAACATGATATCAATCAATGATAATAACCCAAAGAGAAATAAATGAAAGTCAATAATCGAATATAAGGAGCAAGATCATATCACCTCTTCTACTATCTATCCAAATACCTCTTATTTAGAGTAGACATACTCCAATAGTATAATTCATTCGAGTAGTATATTCGAGAATTGAAAACTACTATTACCTTTCCAAAAAGTTGACGAGTTCATCAGAATCGTAGGTCTATAAACATTAGTACCAAAAGAACCAAGAGCAGTTAGAATACCATATCAAATTTGTACAAAGAAAGTAAGATGCTACAATAACCTTATCTGTCCCAGGGGAACCTGTGTTTTATGCAAATAAAAGAAAAACATCAAGGAATTATAACTCGCATAATAGTCTATTAATATCACCATAGCTTTGTTTTTCCCAAATGTTTCCACACACCGAGCTCGGAAATACAATATTCGCATAACAATGCCTTTATCAATGTAAACCCGCATAGGGTAATAGATGCGCAAGCAAAATACGATCAAAAAAATCTCAACAAAGAAGCCAAATTTCATTTGTTTCATTCATTTACACGAAACACTAAGCCATGTTCGCTTTTATGATGACAGTTTAGACTACAAGATCAAACCGCATCCAAAATGCACAATAAAATCCTCTTTCTCATTACCTTTGATTTCAAAGCAAAGAAAGAGAACATAATTCATTAATGATTTCAATAAGAAGAACAATCATTTTCTTCAAACACCCGAGAATACCCAAGTCGTGTTCATTCTTTTAAGGACAGTTCAACCAGACATACAAATCATCTCATCTTTTCATTTTCACAAGAATGCTCAGAACTCAAAAGTGATATTCATTTAGCTAATGTATTTATCAGCACAACCCAAAATGGTAATAAAGCGAATACCCAACACTGCTGAAACAAACCACATAGCAAGGACAATGTATTCAACTTAATCATTATGCAAAGAATGCTCAAGCCGTGTACAACAAAAGAAAATGGCTCAACTCGAAATCATCTCAACGTAACAGCCAAATCAAATAACCAAAACCCCCATCATAAGAGCAGCGGTTATGTTGTTGTAAATCAGCAGCACCCTCGGATGCAAATCAAGGTTCGAATTGATGTTTTAGGTATCCAGTGTGATTGCACAACATGGAAACCTCTCTCTAAGTGTGGAACTTGTGAAAATCGAGAGGAATCTCTACATTAAAGGCTGGTTCCTCAAACTCCTCTGATTTAGATCTATATTTTGCACAACTACAGAGGTTCAGATCCTAATCCTACTCTAAATTACAAGGAGACAGGGATAAAAATGCAAAAATGAAACTAAACTAAAGATGGTGATGCACCAAAAGGAGTGGTGAAACATTTTTTGCCATGTAAATAGACACAAATTCATGAAATGCAACAAGGGAAAACATACACAAGCTGATAGATGTAATTAGAGGTCTTAAAATGAAGTAAAACAATACAAACAGATGATCAAAGCATTCATGTAGAGTTTGCCTTTGTCAATTCCATGTAAAATCTCTTGCATTCCACCATCAAAGAGGTATAAACCTATTACAAACTATGAAAAAGGTTTGATTCTTACAACTATCACTTGCTGGAGGTGAAAGAAGAAGTTTGCAATGCCAAAAAGTGTTCAACCATGAAGAAATGAGCCAAATCTGGCTTTTACAGTGCATGGGTCAAGCCCAGGAGAGAGAAAACGTAAAAAATATGGGAGCCCATTCCTCATTGATGGAAAATGCATTAAAACAGCATGGAGGACCTTACAAACCCATACCCTATCATTTTTTACCATATTGGAGAAGAATGCGACCCATTCTGTATTAAATTTGGTTGTTGAAATGTCATTTCTGGCCATGGACACGTACCAGAACTGTTTTTGAAGTTTCTCTCTCCAACCTAAACCAAAATTACAAATTGACCATGGAATCATGTATATAATTTTAACATCTTTCCAATGATATAAAGAATGTGAAAATCTGAGCTCTGGATCAAAAGATATGATCGTTTGAAGATTTAGGGCAAAAACGGCCCAAAAAAGCGGATCGGCGGAAATTTTTAAAATTTTACCTCTTTTTTGGTCTTTGGAAAATTTTTCAAAAATTCCCC
This sequence comes from Taxus wallichiana var. yunnanensis, assembly GCA_018340775.1. Taxonomy (NCBI): domain Eukaryota; kingdom Viridiplantae; phylum Streptophyta; class Pinopsida; order Cupressales; family Taxaceae; genus Taxus; species Taxus wallichiana. Next base: position 170,735,912 of record CM031242.1, on the reverse strand, counting down.
ATGCTCCACTGGTAGGATGCCACATGGCAGCTTCCTATTGGCTGCGGGCCTCAAATGGGAAAATTTTCTACAAAAACTCGCGAGCCATAACTTGAAAAATATAAGGAGTTAGGAGGCAAACTTTACCTTTACGGAAAGCCGAGAGAGAGCTCTATCCGATGGTGCCATTTCCAGAAAGCCTTGAGTGCCTTAAAATCAAAAAATGTGGATTGAGACACAAGAGAGGTAAGAACACAAGGAGTTAGCCACAAAAATGAGGTGGGCACATTTTGGATAACAAGTTGTTTTAATGAGACTATTAAGCAAAAGCAAGCTGTTTGAAGATCTAGGGCAAAAACGGCCCAAAAACGGATCGGCGGGAAAAATTTCAAATTTTACCTCTTTTTTGTCTTTGGAAATTTTTTCAAAATTCCTGCGCTCTCTTGGTCGGATGCTACGTGGCAGCTTCCTAATGGTGCGGGCCTCAAATAGGAAAATTTTCTACAAAACTCCGCCGAGCCATAACTTGAAAAATATAAGGAGTTAGGAGGCAAACTTTACCTTTCGGAAAGCCGAGAGAGAGCTCTATCGATGGTTCCATTTCAGAAATCCTTGAGTGCCTTAAAATAAAAAAATGTGGACTGAGGCACAAGAGAGGTAAGAACACAAGGAGTTAGCCACAAAAATGAGTGGGGCACATTTTGGATAACAATTTTGGTGACTTAGAGGGGTCATCTTCTGCTAAATGAAAGTACCAAAAGTAGCTCAAGCAGTCCATTGGGCATGGAGCCATCAAATATTCTCTGTTTAGAACCCCAACTGACTTAGAATGTGCAAGGAGGAAGATGGAATATCACATGATGGAAGTAAGGACTGCAAAACATCTCCAGGGGACAAGCTATGCCAAAGCACTTAGGGAAAGCAAAACTAACCTACAAGCAAAACAATGTGCAAAGCACTTGGAGGAATGAAAATATAATCTAATATTTACAAGGTGGTAAATTTCCCTCTAGAAGCAATGCTTGAGATAGATTCCATTGATGGAATCTACAGTTCTTCACCATCCAATGAGGCCAATTGGAAAGCATTGTTGTTCTTACACTTCGTGACCATGTATGGGCCACTCCAAATGGCATCAAATTTTGAATGCCTTCCTGGTTTTTCCCTATCCACATCCCATTTCAACACTAGATCTCCAACCTGAAAAGATCTATCCTTGGCCTTCCTATAAAAGGTATTTTTGATCAAAGCTTGATCCTTTTCCATTGCTTGGGATGCCTGATTTCTGACCTCCTGCAGCTCCATCAACTCTGTATATCTCACCTCCATGGGCTCAAACTCTAGCAACTCTAATTTCTTCATGAGTTCCAATGTTGGAAACTCAAGTGACATGGGCAAGATTGCCTCTCTTCCATAAATAAGCTTGAATGGAGAGTTACCTGTGGATCTCTTGGGAGTTATCCTATCAGCCCATAAGGCTGATTTCAGTTTGGTATGCCAAGACCTCTGATTCTCATCAAGAGTCCTCCTAATGATCCTCAACAAGTTCTTGTTTGTAGACTCGGCCTGGCCATTACCTTGAGGGTAATAGTTTGATGAAGTGCTTAGGTAGATCCCATTCTTGACAGCCCACTCAGTCACCTTGGATCCAATGAATGCCAATGCATTATCTGAGATTATTGTAGCAGGTATACCAAATCTGGTTGTTATCCCCTCATAAAAGTATAAGATGCTGGACTCATTTGCTTCTTTGAGTGCTACTACTTCAGTCCACTTGGTGAAGTAGTCATCGTGGTGTCAAAATCCATTTGTGCCCTTGACTTGAATTGGGATTGATGACTCAATGAAGTCCAAACCCCATTGCATGAATGGTTGGTCAAGCGAGATTGGATGCAATGGAAGGGCAGCAAGTCTCTCTTTTCTGTGAAGAATGCACAATTCTTACACCTCTTAATCCATGCATAGCAATCTTTGAAAATTTTAGGCCAATAATAACCAGCCTTCATGATTTTTAGAGCTGTCACTCTTGGTGCAAAATGACCACCACTGGTCCACCATGGAACTCTTCTAACACCCTATGAATCTGATTTGTGCTAATGCATCTCAACAAAGACTCCATTCACATCTTTCTTGAACAAAACTCCATCAACAATGGCATATGGGACAGCCTGCAATTTGAAGTGTCTTGTTTGGGTCTTGTTCATCTCCTGGGGCATAGGCCTATGCTTAGGAAGTGTATAATACCTTGGGTCCAGAAGGAGTGGGGGCAGAATTGTCTTCTTCTTGATTGCCACTTGGCTCATGGCTATCCCTGACTTGTCAAAACAGCCTCTTCTTCATTGCATACTTCTTTTTACTTCCCAAAACCAGCTGCTCACACAATCCTTTCCCTCTTACCAGCTTGGTGATCTTGATCTCAATGTCATACTCCATGACACGGGTGATCCAACCTGCCCTTTTCTCGTTCAAATATTTGTTAAGGAGGAAGTCCTTAACCCCATCATGTGAGACCAGCAACTAGACCTTGTTGTTCGAGACAAAATGCTTGAATTTCTTCAAGCTTCGATTCACGCCAAGCACATGCTTCTTAATAAAAGATTACTTCACCTCATAGTCATCTAGGCTCTGGGTGAAGAAGGCAATTGGTTGCTCATCATTATCCTTGTTCTCGCTATACCAAAATGGCGAAATAGTGTCATTACCTCCAAATGCATAGAGGATGAAATCCTTGGAGAAGTCCGGGTTGATAAGAGTTGGTGCTTGAGAAATGGCTTCTTTGATTGCTTCAAAACTCTCCTTGCCTTCTGCTGTCCACTTGAAAGCCATGCTCTTCTTTAACATTTTGGTGATGGACTTGACAAGGGCTACAAAATCTGGGACAAACCTCTGAACACATTTTATCCTCCCCAAGAAACTCTGAAGGGATTTCTTGTGGCTTGGCAATGGTAGTGCTCTTATGGCTTCAACCCTCTCTGGATCAATTACTAATCCTTCTTTGGAGACAATATGGCCAAGGAGCTTTCCTTCATGTGCAAGAAAGATACACTTTCTAGGATTTAAAGACACTCCAAATCTCCTGCACCTTGTGAAAACTTGTCTCAAATGAGAGAGGTGGTCTACTGCATTTTTAGAAAAACAATGATATCATCAAGGTAAATCAGCACCATGTTATTAATCAAACCTTTGAATGCCATGTCCATTTCCCTTTGGAAGGTAGCACCAGCGTTGGATAGCCCAAATGGCATTTTTTCTGTATGCAAAAGTTCCCCATTTGGTTGTGAAGGCTATCTTGAACTGGTCTTCCTCCTTCACCATAATCTAATTGTAGCCTGAGTAGCCATCAAGTAGTGAAAATCTCTCGGAGCCAGCCACAACTTGCAAGATTTGCTCCATGGAAGGGAGTGGGTAATGGTCCTTGAGAGATGCTCTATTTAAGTCTCTGAAATCAACACAAAATTTGATCTCCCACTCTTCTTTCGATTTGGAACAAAGTTGGCAACACAACTAGAATGCTTGATTGTGAATATGATTCTTAACTTAATCAACTTGTCCAATTCTTTCCTCATGAGAGGCTCCATGTGTGGATTGACTGGTCTTTGTTTCTACCTGATAGGCTTAGTATTTGGATCCAATTCAATGGTATCTTGAGCTAAGTTGGGATTGAAACCTTTCAAATCTTCGTAGCTCCAAGCAAACACATCCGGGAATTCTTGACACAACTGCATGAATTCATACCTTTCTTGTTCAAATGTCATCTTTCCAATTTGCAATGGTTTGTTCTCTTCTACCAAGATGGATAGTGAATCTTCTCTCTTAACCTGAATGTTTGCTTTCTCTTTCCTAAACTAATCATTGGGATTAAAAATGGACTCCAAAGTGATAAGTCCCTTGGGCAGCTTGTTAGTTCTAAGTGTACCACTTGGTCACCATCTTCTCATTGTTCCAGTTTTCTTGATTCTTAGTGAGAACTCAGCTTCTTCTTGCAAGAAATGGATGATTTGCTGGTCATTCTCAAATACTTGCCAAGCCCGACATTGTTATTCGGCATTGAAGGCCTCACAATCACGTGGATGTTTGACTGTACCTTTTCTTTTGAATGCTTTCCACAATGTCAAAGGTTGCCCCTCTCTTTGCTGCAAGCTCCGCGTGACTTGATTCTCTTTCCTAGGAATGGATTTGATGTCAAAACCCTCAAAATCTTCAATGAGGTCCCACACCTGTTCTTGTAGCACTTGAGTAGATCATTCTTGGCAGCATGTTGTCCCTTGACCTAATTTACAATCAATTCACTTGTCACCAAAGACTTGCAAGTTATTTATTTTCTTCTAGATTGCCCAATGCATCCCTTGCACCAAGGCTTCATATTCAGCGGTGTTATTGGAGCATGCAAACTGAAATCTAAAAGCTGAATAGTACTTTACTCCTTGAGGTGAAACAAGCATGGCTCCACCTCCTACACCTTGTCTACTCCTTGATCCATCAAAAACAGCTGCCATACCTCATTGTCATCTTCATGGTTTGGCTTGGTGATGCTAGGAATAGGCTGATTTTCTTCGTGTATGCAATAGACCCCTAGCTCAGATTCTTCCACTTCTTGATAAGGATCAAAAGCATGTACCTTGTTTTCCCATTCATCAAGAGTTAGATCCAGGATGCTCCCAACCTTTCTTGTCGGACTTCATCGGTGCTTGGGTGGTCTTCTTGATCAAATGTTGAACAATTGGCGTTGATCTGACTTGGAGTGTAAGGCTCAATGTGGAAGTTTGCAATAGGTTCAGACCTGATTGTAGCCTTAGTTCCATACCTCATTCTGAACAACATGTGTGACCAATCAGCAGTCAAATATCCACCAATCTTGGCTATGAAGCCCCTTGACAAGCATAGGGAAAAGAGTGGTGGAAGGTCTATGACTGATACATCTTGTGAAACAACAACATTTGGACATGCATGCAAGGTAAGACTCAAGTTTCTAATCACCCCAATTGTTGTTCTTTCGCTATCCCATCCACCTGCACTACCCCTTTGGATATGGTTTCACACTGGAGCCCTAGTGATCAACTATTTGTTTAGGCATCACCGAGCTACTTACCCCGGAATCTATCATGCAATTGTGCACTAAGCGATTTCCAATGATTAATGAAACATAGAAAGGAGGGGGCTTCAACATTTTACCTTACTATCCTCCATGATTTCCCTCAGTCGGGCAGCATTTGTGAGCACTTTCTCTTGCATCGAACTTGTTGATTCGAAGTTGGCGAGTCCTTCATGGCAGCTTGTAACAAGTCTCTTTGGCATGGGATAGATAGGGATTCCCACATTGATATATTAACATTTGTCTTCTTCATCGATCAATGATTTGAATGGTGATGAAGGATCTCTTTTCTGTCCCTTTGCTTTACATTCACTCCTTACACGTGGGCAACAATAAGCTGGTATTTGAGTTGGTCTAGGAGCTATTCTTGGCTGCCCTTTTGCATTTGAAATTGGATTTTGCTTGCCAACCATTTGTGGAGCCATGGAAGGTTGTGCATTGGTTGGAGCTAATGGTTGTTCTTCACCCAAATTCCTTCTTTTTGACCTTGTGTTGGCTGCAACACCTTGGGAAACTACTCTCGATTCATGCCACAAAATCCTCTGCTTGCCAATTTACCAATGTGGTGTCATTTGGGGCTGATTGTTGTTGGAATGTTTCTTGTTGTTGGTTGTTTCCTTGACTTCCCTCACCCTCCACACTAGTAGTTGTCACCATTAATTCTTGATTCAAAGCACCATTGAAGCACATGGATTGGTTATGAGGTTCATTGCATGGAAAACACCAGTCATACTCCTGAGCAATGTTGTTTTGTGTTGGCACCAATGCCTTAGAGGCAGATATGGCATTTGGATTGTAGGGCTGAAATGGTCTATCGGGGAAGCCTTGTTTGATTCATATTTGCAGATGGATTAGGTGGTCTTTGTGGTTGGTATGGCTTCCTATTAGGTGAGCTTGGGGCTGGTAAGAAGGTCTAAAACCTTGGGCTCATTGCCTCTTGAGAGTAACCAGCTCATTGCCTAGGTTTTGCAGTTGCTTCATGACTTCTTAAAGCTCATTTGGGGCACTTGGAGATGAAGTAGAAGCTTCATTTGAACTCTGATTTCTAGTAGTGGGAGAAAGAGCCAAATTCAGTGCTTGATTAGTGTTTGGGCTCTCTAAACTTGGAAACAATGGCATGGGAGTTCTAGGGCTAGTTTTCTAGCTTGGATCAAACAATTTTCAGCCCTAATGGAAATGCTATAAGCCATAGGGATAGTTATGCCTCCCATGGACTGAATCAACATAGAAATATTAGAATTTAGAGCTTTGAGATAATAGAGAAAAGCACCTTCGCTGTTGGCCTAACCGCCACCTGGAATTCTTGCCCAAGTCTTTTGAAATCTGAAGTTGAAATCGGTTAGCTATTCATGGGAGCTCTCTTGATGGTTGTCACCTGCTCCAAAAGAGACAAGTTGTCTCCTTCTCTCCAAATTGTTCATGAAGTGCTATACATAGTTGATTCCAATTTGTGATAGAACCAGCTCCAAGGCTACTAAACCATTGCAATGCTTTTCCCTTGAATGAAGATGCCAGCAATTTGACAGCCACTTTCATCTCATTGATTTCATGAATTGCACAAAGGTGGCAATGTCTTTAACATGATCATCCGGAGTAGTCCGATTCTCTCCGGTGAAGTATGGAATTTTCTTCAAGGCTATAATTGGAATTGGATGTTGTGCATTGAGGGCAAGTGGGCTCTTTTGCCTGTGAAATTGACATAGGGGTTGTTTTACACCATTCTAATTGGTCTTAAAACCCTTGTTGACTAAATGAAAGGCCTACAGGGTGGAGGAGTTGAGAGAGTTCTGTTTGGTGGAGATGGAAACCTTTGAATCCTTCTTCCACTTTTCCTTACTCTTGGAGATAAGCTGCAGATATTCAAACAAAGACCTCTTCTTCTCCAACTCTTGACCTTGTAGTGATTCTTCTCATGAGTTTTCGGCCTAAACTGCTGAAACCAGTTGATTCTTCCCCTTTGGAGTCGCAGATATACAAATTATAGCTCTTTTCAAGTAAGAAAATTACAGTAGATGCACATCAACTTTTTCTGCAATAAAAATGAGACTGTAAGGTCCCACCGGCATGCCAAAACCGTTGTTACAAATCGTAGCACCCTGGATGCAAATCAAGGTTTTGAATTGATGTTTTAGGCATCCAGTGTGATTGCACAACATGGAAACCTCTCTCCAAGTGTGGGACTTGTGAAAATGAGATAGGAATCTCCAGTTAGAGGCTGGTTCCTCAAACTCCTCCGATTTAGATATATATTTTGCACAACTACAGAGGTTTAGATCCTAATCCTACTCTAAATTGCAAGGAGACAGGATAAAAATGCAAAAATTAAACTAAACTAAATATGGTGATGCACCAAAAGGAGTGTTGAAACATTTTTGCCATGTAAATAGACACAAATTCATGAAATGCAACAAGGGAAAACATACACAAGTGATAGATGTAATTAGAGGTCTTAAAATGAAGTAAAACAATACAAATAGATGACTGAAAGCATTCAAAGAGTTTACACTGTCAATTCCATGTAAAAATCTCTTGCATTCCACCATCAAAGAGGTATAAACCTATTACAAACTATGAAAAAGGTCTGATGCTTACAACTATCACTTCTTTGGAGGTGAAAGAAGAAGTTTGCAATGCCAAAAAGTGTTCAACCATGAAGAAATGAACCAAATCTGGCTTTTACAGTGCATGGGTCGAGCCCAAGAGAGAGAAAACATAAAAAACATGGGAGCCCATTCCTCATTGATGTAAAATGCATTAAAATAGCATGGAGGACATTACAAACCCATACCCTTTCATTTTTTACCATATTAGAGAAGAATGTGACCCATTCTGTATTAAATTTGGTTGTTGAAATGTCATTTCTAGCCATGGACACGTACAGAACCGTTTTTGAATTTTCTCTCTCCAAACTGAACCAAAATTAGAAATTTACCATCGAATCATGTAGATAATTTTAACAGATTTCCAATGATATAAAGAATGTGAAAATATGAGCTCTGGATCAAAAGATATGATTGTTTGAAGATCTAGGCAAAACGCCCAAAAACGGATCGGCGGGAAAAATTTCAAATTTTACCTCTTTTTGTCTTTGGAAATTTTTTCAAAATTCCTCGCGCTCTCGGTTGGATGCTACGTGGTAGCTTCCTATTGGTCTGCGGGCCTCAAATAGGAAAATTTTCTACAAAAACTTCGTCGAGCCATAACTTGAAAAATATAAGGAGTTAGGAGGCAAACTTTACCTTTCGGAAAGCCGAGAGAGAGCTCTATCCGATGGTGCCATTTCCAGAAAGCCTTGAGTGCCTTAAAATCAAAAATGTGGATTGCGATACAAGATAGGTAAGAACACAAGGAGTTAGCCACAAAAATGAGTGGGGCACATTTTGGATAACAAGTTGTTTTAATGAGACTATTAAGCAAAAGCAAGCTGTTTAAGGAGAAGGGCTTAACATGCCTCTTAATTTTTCTTGTGGCTCGAAGAAAACCGCACCCACTAGAGTTGTTTCTCTCCACGACATCCTCGGCCAGGATTTCCAACCAGTCACTAACTTCCACAGGCTCAAGAATAGCCTTTGTTTTTCCAAAGAACAGAGATAATAATCAAAACACAAATTGGTTCGAAAAAACCATGGAGAAAAAAAATGCAGAGCAACTAAAATCCAAATGCACACAGCAACAAACAATTTTCCTTTTTCCTCTATCCTCTTTCCAAGGTGAGCTGGTCGCTAAGACCAAGATAATTAATGCATTGAATGCACTGCCTTTCCTCATTCCTCACGCCACCGCCGACTCGGGTTGGTGAGTTTCCAAATTTCAAATTTGCATATAAATTCCATTTAGTTTCTAAACTAGTTGGACACCTCCAACTTTTCTTTGTTCCCACCAAACTTGGTGGTGTACATGTAAGGGCTTCATTTACTGTCCTATTAAATTTCTTACCTTCCCCGCTTATCCTTTCCATCCACATGGGTCTATGCATCCCCTTCCTTAGGTTAGGATTAGTCTAGGATTTTAATAGTCCATATCTAGGTCATTCACCTAGTTCATAGGTTAATGGAATTTATATCTATTTTCTCCCTTATGAAATCTAAAATCCATATAGGATAGTAGTTAGGGTATAAGATAAAACTTAGGGGTAGGTTAGGGTTTAATCCCCTAATATTTAATTAACTAGTTTCCATATCAAGTCTTTTCTTTACATCATATTCAACATTAAGCAGGACATTTCGTCCTAAGTTCCACATACTTGTGCCACTTGCATCCAGACCCTTATCATCTTACGCTGTCTAGCGTTACAACGGTGTGTGGTTCAAGAATCGAACCTTTTTCATTGGCATCTACGTACCGGATATTCATACCTGAAATCAGGTGTTGCAACATTTATGTCAACCTTAGTCTGGTTTAAAAGTAAATCGACAAAGCGATCATAAGAAGGCCACAACATACCTTGGATCAATGGAATTGATTCAAGGCATGCTGTCAATCAGTGAATAGAGTTCATCAAGCATACGACAAGTCTGTTGTCTCATTAACAATCACACAAGCATTAATAACTTTTGTCCCAAGTATCAAGTTACAACAAACAAGGGTCCGGATCAGCAACACATTCCTCTAAGATCAAAAGACGTGTCTTAACATATTTATCTTCATTTCGTAGTTACAACATCATGAAAGCTAATTACCATGATAACTTACAAAAATCAAGGCGTTACACTCTCGGTCTGTCCATCTGTCTCTCGGGTGATAAGTTGTGTTGAAGTTAATTTTCATCCCAAGAACATACTGCATGGTAGTCAAGAAATGGGAAGTGTACAAAGGATCGTGGTCACAAATGATCTTCTATGGGATTCCATGCAACCTGACGATCTCATCCAAGTAAACATGTGCCACTGCACTAGCTTTATAGGTTGTCTTCACTGGGAAAAGTGAGCTACTTTTGTCAATTTATCAACCGTGACCATGATGGCGTCGTGGTGATATCTCGACATCGGTAATCCAACAATGAAATCCATGGAAATGGTGTCCCATTTCCACTCTGGTATAGCATAAGGATAAAGAAGGCCATTTGGATGCGTCTTTGGGCCTTCACTTTCTGGAACTCTAAATAGTGTGACACAAACTGAGCCACGTCCTTGCGAAGTCCTCTCCAGTGATATAACTATCTCAAGGTGGCGTGCATCTTCTTCACCCCAAGATGGGCTGAATAGGGTGCATGATGTGCCTCTGTCAAGATGTCCGGCTCAAGCCTACATCTCTAGGAACATAAATCCGACCTCGTGCCTCGAGAAGACCATCTACCTCTAGTGAGAAACCATCAAATTTCCCCTCAAGGGGTCTCGGGACTCAATCTCGCTCGGGCTGCAATGTAGAAACGTCAAGAGGAAGCTGTTGAAGGATCTGCTCCATAAATCTTTTCTCACTAAAGTAGCCATGCTCAAATTCCTCCATCTCGAGAGGGCATATACAACCACATTCTCCTTCCCCTTCAAATGCTCTATCTCCATGTCATACTCACAAAGCAACTCCATCCAACGCCTCTCGACGAGCGTTTAGATTGGGCTGCGTGAAAAGGTGGCGAAGACTCAAATGATCTCGTCCCGAGTGTGAATCTCCACCAAGAAGAAAGTGTCTCCATCAAACTAAAGCATGCACAACCGCGCAAGCTCAAGATCATGGGTAGGATAATTAAGCATGTGATCCTTGAGGTTGCGAGACTAAAATCTACAACTCTTCCCTCCCGCATAAGAACACCTCCAAGGCTCGCCAAAACAAGCATCTCGTGCATACAAAGAACTCACCATGTGGATCCGCACCGCAAGAATGGGTGTTGTAGTGAAATATTCCTTCGATTGTCCGAAGGCCCGCTCACACCTATCGACCTAAAAAAAAAAATTCTTCCCTTTCCGCTGAAGGGAAGTGATGGGGTGTGCTATCCAAGAGAAGTCCTGCACAAATCTCTTGTAGTACCCTGCTAACCCCATGAAGCTGCGCACCTCTGTCACTATAGTGGGTACTGGCCAATCCATAATGGCTCTAATCTTGGAAGGATTGACTGTGATTCCTTCACCTGAGATGATATGACCCAAATACTGAATCTTTGACTAAAAGAAGGCACACTTCTCCAAGTTCCCAAAAAGTTGTTGCTCACGAAGACACTGAAGAACCTATCGAAGGTGCCCCTCATGCTCCTCATGCGTACATGAGTAAATCAGAATGTCATCAAGAAAGATGAGCACAAAGTGGTCTAGAAAGGTCTTGAATACCCCATTCATCAAACTCATAAACACAAAGTAGGGGCATTTGTCAAACCAAAAGGAACCACTGTGAACTCATAGTGCCCATACCTCATACAAAAAGTAGTCTTATGGATGTATGTCTCTGTAATACTCAACTGATGGTACCTAGACTTGAGATCAATCTTAGAGAACACCATGGCTCCCCTCATTTGATCAAACAAGTCATCAATGCGAGGTAGGGGATAATGATTCTTGATCGTTACCTTATTCAGTTGGTGGTAGTCTATGCATAACCACAAGGATCCATCCTTCTTCTTAACAAAAATAACCAGTGCACCCCAAGGGGATACACTAGGATGGATAAGGCCTTTCTCTAGAAGGCCTTCCAGCTACAACTTGAGCTCACAGAGCTCTGGGGTGGTCATCCGATAAGGAGCTCGTGAGATAGGCTTTGCTCCTGGAACCAGATCAATATGGAAATCAATCTCACGTGGGGGTGGCATCCCGGTAGCTCCCCTGGGAAAACATCTGCATACTCTCTCAAAATGGGATGGTCATCTAGCGATGGTCCACTAGACCCATCCTCTATCCAGTCATTGATTGTGACTACATACATCTGACAACCCCATCACACACACCACTTGAGCTGCATAGTAGAGATAGTGCGAATAGAAATAGGTCTCCTGACCCCATAAATCACCAACTCAACTCCAAGATCATCTACACAAGATATAGTCTTATGATAGCAATCCATCCTGGCCCTATGTGTGTATAACAACCAATCCATGCCTAAAATGACTCCATACGATCCCAAAGGAAGTACGCAAAGATCTCGAAGTGGTGGTGAAAGGTCCCAAGTTAACAACACACTCCTTTACTAAGGAGTCTACCGAGACCTTGGCTCCCGAAGCCATCTCGACATCCCAACTATGACCCTGTCTACATGTGCCCACCAACCTACATCGCTCTACCAAGGATGGTGCAATAAATAAATCGGAAGAACGAGAATCAAACAATATCAAGTAGGAACACCTCCAATGCTACTGTAGTCTCTCAATGACCATGCTCGGTGCTCACTGGCGGTTCTCGGCCGCTACATAGATCCTGTGACTCCGTCCCATGTCTTTGATCGTAGGCTCGAGATGGGTCCTTACCCTTATTAGGGTTCTGGGGAAATCTCTCCAAACGTGTCCCACTACTCCACACCCGAAGCATCCACCAAGTCCTCCATACCGCAGCACCGCTAGAAGGTGCCCTAGAGGTAGGTGTGGTGGACCCGATGAACTAGCCATAGTCTGTTGTGGCCTCGTGGTCGAGCTCTTGTTGACCGAGCTCTAGCTCCACCCCGTGTCTTGGTGGTACCCCTAGGAGGCCCCATGCTCCGATCTCTCTGTGCATCAACTCTCGAGGAGGCCTAAAGGGTGGGCGCGAGACTGGGCTGCACTGCCGCTGTTGTGGCCTAAAAGATGACTATGAAGAATGCTGTCCACCACGAGGAGGAGTTGACCCCTCGATCTACTATCCCGCAATCGCTGAATACGGCTCCCGACCCGGTCTTTAGCCGATGGGTTTTACCCGAGTCTCCTCTCGCAATGTAGGCCTTCTCAACGGCCTCTGCTAATGTCGTGGGTAGTGGATCCAAACAACACCTCCAATGTCTATATTAAGGCCCTGATGAACTCGTGGATCCGCACTTTGCTCAACTCGTATGTAATCAACGTACTAAAGTAGGTCCAGGAACCTACTCTCATACTCGGCCACTGTAAGGGAAGCCTGTTGAAGGTCGTGGAACTCATCGATCCTCTACTATATGAATCTCTGTGGCAAGTATCTACTCCTAAATCTCTCCTCAAACAGCTCCCAAGTGACTGTCTCCGAATCTATATGGAGCTTCTGCTCCTCTGTCCTCCACCATACTCCAGCTCCGTCCTTCAATAGATGGATCACAACACGAGCTTTCGTGTTGCTAGAACAAGGACAAAGCTTAAAGCAACCGCTCAAGCTAACCAGCCAGGCCTCTACCTGGAAACCACATGTGTCACTTGAATAATGTGAGGGCCTAAGCTTCAGGATCTCCTTGATGTGATCTCGCACTTGTGGTCCGACGGTCTCTGGCCTCTCTTCCGCTGTCCCCGAGCCTAGGGCTCCGAGACCTCTCTCTGTCCTAAAATATGGTCACCATGTCCCCTCAAAGGAGACTTTGCTCTAGCTGACTCTCCATGAAAATTCTCTCCTCCATCCTCCTCACCCTATGGAGGAGGTGCATGTCCCTCAATGGAAGTATCTCTATCCTGTGTGCCTGAGTGCCCTCCTACTGATCCTCCGCGTAAGGCGGCATTAACATCCTGGAGGGTTTGTAAAATCTGTGGTAAGATAGCTGCTAAACCCTGGTCTGGTGGTGGTGGTGGCGATGGTGGAGGTGGTGGTGGTGGTGACTCTGAGCCTTTGTGAACGTTCCTCCTACTCCGTCTGAGCTCCCTACATAGACCAGAGTGGGAGTTAGTTCATTACCTTGAGTTTTCTTCAGTTTTCTAAGTTTACTAACATGTTCAATTTTCAATTTGTTTTGTTTTCTAGATTATCAATTTGCTAGTTTTAGGTTTCAAGTCTCAATGTTTTTGAGTGTGCCCAATGGTCCAAGATTTTGAACCACTACTCTGATACCAAGTGTGATGCCTGCTTCAACTACCACTTGAGACCAAGAAACAAACTAGGAAAATTATGGAATATTTTTATTTTTATAGGAAGAGCCTACAACCAAGTTGCAAGACACTAGTTTTAAACTAAATAGGTTCCAGAACAAATTCTGATTAACCAAACACAATATTTCTATTTTTATCTTATAACAAGTTTACAAGGTTTCAATTTTGAGGTTACAAGTTTTACTAAGGTTCAGGGAGAAATTTATCGCCAGGCCTACTCTCTATCAAGCCCTGAACTTCAACTGGATTTTTCCCACATTTAGATTCATCAAAAATTTCCTAAACTAGGCTCATTGGATAGGAAATTTCTTCACCTTTACAACCATATAAAAAGTCCTCCTAACTCTTTGTAAAACTCAAGTTATGGCCGGGAGGAGTTTTCGGATAAAATTTTCCCTTGGAGGTCTGCGGGGTTAGGGAGAAAATTGGGAAAATTTTCCCAAATGCCACGTGTCGTCATGTTATTGGTGCAAAGAGCGGGTAGCAGGAAAAAGTGAAAAAAATTTCCAAACCCAAAGTCTCAATTTTCCAAAGGAAAATTTTCCTCCATGCCTCCGCACTTGCTCAAATGGCCACGTGGCGCTTTGTGATTGGCCGCAGGCTGGCGGAAGAAAAAGTGAAATTTTTCCAAAAGTGTAAAAAGTTAAGTTTTCATTTCTAAATCCACGGGCCCTCCCTACCACGTGTCAACATGTGATTGGTTGGGGGTCACGGAAATTTTAAGAAATTTTTCCAAAGTTCAAAATTTAAATTTTTCTAAGGTCGAATTATTTCGTTTTTGGTTTGGAATGGCCATTTTGAAGTAAAACTTCAAATGGCCATAACTTTTGATAGGAAGAATGGCACCATCAGATAGAGCTCTCTCTCAGCCTTTCCGTAAAGGTAAAGTTTGCCCTCCTAACTCCTTATATTTTTCAAGTTATGGCTCATGGAGTTTTTGTGGAAAATTTTCCATTTGAGGCCCGCAGCCAATAGGAAGCTGCCACGTGGCATCCGACCAGTGGAGCGTGGGGAATTTTTGAAAATTTTCCAAAGACAAAAAAGAGGTAAAATTTGAAATTTTTTCCCGCCGATCCGTTTTTGGGCCGTTTTTGCCCTAAATCTTCAAACGATCATATCTTTTGATCCAGAGCTCAGATTTTCACGTTCTTTATATCATTAGAAAGCTGTTAAAATTATCTACATGATTCCATGGTCAATTTATAATTTTGGTTCAGTTTGGAGAGAGAAAATTCAAAAACGGTTCTGGTACGTGTCCATGGCCAGAAATGACATTTCAACAACCAAATTTAATACAGAATGGGTCGCATTCTTCTCCAATATGGTCAAAAATGATAGGGTATGGGTTTGTAAGGTCCTCCATGCTGTTTTAATGCATTTTCCATCAATGAGGAATGGGCTCCCATGTTTTTTATGTTTTCTCTCTCCTGGGCTCGACCCATGCACTGTAAAAGCCAGATTTGGCTCATTTCTTCATGGTTGAACACTTTTTGGCATTGCAAACTTCTTCTTTCACCTCCAACAAGTGATAGTTGTAAGAATCAGACCTTTTTCACAGTTTGTAACAGGTTTATACCTCTTTCGATGGTGGAATGCAAGAGATTTTTACATGGAATTGATAAAGGCAAACTCGTGAATGCTTTCACCCTCTGTTTGTATTGTTTTACTTCATTTTAAGACCTCTAATTACATCTATCACCTTGTGTATGTTTTCCTTGTTGCATTTCATGAATTTGTGTCTATTTACATGGCAAAAAAATGTTTCACCACTCCTTTTGGTGCATCACCATCTTTAGTTTAGTTTCATTTTTGCATTTTTATCCCCGTCTCCTCGCAATCTAGGGTAGAATTAGGATTAGAACCTCTCGTAGTTGTGCAAAATATAGATCTAAATCGAGGAGTTTGAGGAACCAGCCTCTATTCTAGAGATTCCTCTCTCATTTTCACAAGTCCCACACTTGGAGAGAGGTTTCCATGTTGTGCAATCACACCGGATGCTCTAAACATCATTTAGAACCTTGATTTGCATCCGTGGGTGCCGCTGATTTGCAACAACAGTTTTGGCACACCCTGGGACCTTAGAGGTCTCATTTTTATGCAGCAAAGTTGATGTGCATCTCGCTGCAATTTTCTTGCTTGAAAAGAGCTATAATTTGCATATCCGGCGACTCCAAAGGGGAAGAATCAACTCGGTTTCAGCAAGGCAGGCAGCCCGAAACTCATGAGAAGAATCACTACAAGGTCAAGAGTCGGAGAAGAAGAGGTGTTGTTTGAATATCTGCAGTTATCTCCAAGAGTAAGGCAAAGTGGAAGAAGGATTCAAAGGTCTCCATCTCCACCAAACAGAACTCTCTCAACTCCTCCACCTGGTAGGCCTTTCATTCAGTCAACAAGGGTTTTAAGACCAATTAGAATGGTGCAAAACAACCCCTATGTCAACTTCACAGGCAGCAGCCCACTTGCCCTCAATGCACAACATCCAATTCCTATTGCAGCCTCAAGAACATTCCATACTTCACCGGAGAAAATCAGACTACCTGTGTGATCATGTTAAGGATATTGCTAACCTTTGTGTAATTCATGAAATCAATGAGATGCAAGTGGTCATCAAGCTGTTGGCATCTTCATTCAAGGGGAAAGCATTGCAATGGTTTAGAAGCCTTGGAGCTGGTTCTATCACAAATTGGAATCACTGTGTATAGCACTTCATGAGCAATTTGGAGAGAAGGGAGACAACTTGTCTTTTTGGAGCAGCAAATGACAACCATCAAGAGAGCTCCCAATGAACAAATTGACCGATTTCAACTTCAGATTTCAAAAGACTTGGGAGAGAATTCCAAGGGTAGCTTAGCCAACAAGTAGAAGGTGCTTTTTCTATTATCTCAAAGCTCTAAATTCTGATATTTCTATGTTGATTCAGTCCATGGGAGGCATAACTATCCCTATGGCTTATAGCATTGCCATTAGGGCTGAAAATTGTTTGATCCAAGCTGGCAAACTAGCCCCTAGACCTCCCATGCCATTGTTTCCAAGTTTAGAGAGTCCAAATACCAATCAAGCACCTAATTTGGCTCCTTCTCCCACTCCTAGAAATCAGAGTTCAAATGAAGCTTCTACTTCATCTCCAAGTGCCCCAAATGAGCTTCAAGAAGTCATGAAGCAATTGCAAAACCTAGGCAATGAGCTGGTTACTCTCAAAAGGCAACAAGCCCAAGGTTTTAGACCTTCTTACCAGCCCCAAGCTCAGCCTAACAGGCAGCCATACCAACCACAAAGACCTCCTAATCCAGCTGCAAATATAAATCAAACAAGGCCTCCTGCCAATAGACCATTTCAGCCCTATAATCCTAATGCCATATCTGCCTCTAAGGCATTGGTGCCAACACAAAACAACGTTGCTCAAGAGTATGATTGGTGTTTTCCATGCAATGAACCTCATAACCAATCTATGTGCTTCAATGGTGCTTTGAATCAAGCATTAATGGTGACAACTACTGGTGTGGAGGGTGAAGGCAGTCAAGGAAACAACCAACAACAAGAAACATTCCAACAACAATCAGCCCCAAATGACACCACATTGGTAAACTGGCAAGCAGAAGATTTTTGTGGCATGAATCAAGTAGTTTCTCAAGGTGTTGCAGCCAACACAAGGTCAAAAAGAAGGAATTTGGGTGAAGAACAACCATTAGCTCCAACCAATCCACAACCTTCCATGGCTCCACAAATGGTTGGCAAGCAAAATCCAATTTCAAATGCACAAGGGCAGCCAAGAACAGCTCCTAGACCAACTCAAATACCAGTTATTGCTGCCCACGTGCAAGGAGTGAATGTACAAGCAAAGGGACAACAAAGAGATCCTTCATCACCATTCAGTATCATTGATCAGATGAAGAAGACAAATGTTAATATATCAATGTGGGAATCCCTATCTATCCTGTGCCAAAGAGACTTGTTACAAGCTGCCATGAAGGATCGGCCAACTTCGAATCAGCAAGTCAGATGCAAGAGAAAGTGCTCACAAATGCTGCCCAGCCTGAGGGAAATCATGGAGGACAGCAAGGTAAAATGTTGAAGCCCCCTCCTTTCTATGTTTCATTAATCATTGGAAATCAGTTAGTGCACAATTGCATGATAGATTCCGGGGCAAGTAGCTCAGTTGATGCCTAAACAAATAGCTGATCGCCTAGGGCTCCAAAGATGAAACCATATCCAAAGGGTAGTAGTGAAGCTGGATGGGACAGCAAGAATAAAACAGTTGGGGTGATTAGAAACTTGAGTCTTACCTTGCATGCATGTCCAAATGTTGTTGTTTTACAAGATGTATCAATCATAGACCTTCCACCACTTTGCCCTATGCTTGTCAAGGGACTTCACACCAAGATTGGGGGATATTTGTCTTGCTGATTGGTCACACATGCTGTTCAGAACGAGGTATGGAACTAAGGCTACAATCAGGTCTGAACCTATTGCAAACTTCCACATTGAGCCTTACACTCCAAGTCAGATCAACGCCAATTGTTCAACATTTGATCAAGAAGACCACCCAAGCACCGATGAAGCTGACACCAAGGTTGGAAGCATCCCGGATCTAACTCTTGATGAATGGGCAAACAAGGTACATGCTTTTGATCCTTATCAAGAAGTGGAAGAATCTGAGCTAGGGGTCTATTGCATACATGAAGAAAATCAGCCTATTCCTAGCATCACCAAGCCAAACCACAAAGATGACAATGAGGTATGGCAGCTGTTTTTTGATGGATCAAGGAGTAGACAAGGTGCAGGAGGTGGAGCCATGCTTGTTTCACCTCAAGGAGTAAAGTACTATTCAGCTTTTAGATTTCAGTTTGCATGCTCCAATAACACTGCTGAATATGAAGCCTTGGTGCAAGGGATGCATTGGGCAATCAAGAAGAAAATAAAGAACTTGCAAGTCTTTGGTGACAGTGAATTGATTGTAAATCAGGTCAAGGGACAACATGCTGCCAAGAATGATCTACTCAAAGTGCTACAAGAAAGGGTGTGGGACCTCATGGAAGATTTTGAGGGTTTTGGCATCAAATCCATTCCTAGGAAAGAGAATCAAGTCGCCGAAGCTCAGCAAGCAGAGGGGCAGCCTTTGACATTGTGGAAAGCATTCAAAAAGACAAGGTACAGCCAAACATCCACGTGTGATTGTGAGGCCTTCAAAGGCCGATAACAATGTCAGCTTGGCAAGTGTTTGAGAATGACCAGCAAATCATCCATTTTTCAGAAGAAGAAGCCGAGTTCTCAGCCTAAGAATCAAGAAAAGTTGGAACAAGCAGATGGTGACCAAGTGGTACAGCTGAGAACTAACAAGCTGCCCAAGGGACTTATCACTTTGGAGTCCATTTTTAATCCCAATGATCAGTTTAGAAAGGAGAAAGCAAACATTCAAGTCAAGAGAGAGGATTCAATATCCATCTTGGTAGAAGAGAACAAACCATTGCAAATTGGAAAGATGACAACTGAACAAGAAAGGTATGAATTCATGCAGCTGTGTCAAGAATTCCCAGATGTGTTTGCTTGGAGCTATGAAGATTTGAAAGGTTTCAATCCCAACTTAGCTCAACATACCATTGAATTGGATCCAAATACTAAGCCCTGTCAGCAGTAAACAAAGACCACCAATCCACACATGGAGCCTCTCATGAGGAAAGAATTGGACAAGCTGATTGAGTCAAGAATCATATTCCCAATCAAGCATTCTAGTTGGGTTGCCAACTTGGTTCAAATAGTAAAGAAGAGTGGGAGATCAGATTGTGTGTTGATTTCAGAGACTTAAATAGAGCATCTCTCAAGGACCATTACCCACTCCCTTCCATGGAGCAAATCTTGCAAGTGTGGCTGGCTCCGAGAGGTTTTCACTACTTGATGGCTACTCAAAGCTACAATCGATTATGGTGAAGGAGAAGACCAGTTCAAGACAGACAGCCTTCACAACCAAATGGGGAACTTTTGCATACAGAAAATGCCATTTGGGCTGTCCAACGCCGGTGCTACCTTCCAAAGGGCAATGGACATGGTGTTCAAAGGTTTGATTAACAACGTGGTGCTGATTTACCTTGATGATATCACTGTTTTTTCCAAAATGCAGCAGACCACCCTCTCATTTGAGACAAGTTTTCACGAGGTGCAGGAGATTTGGAGTGTCTTTAAATCCTAAAAGTGTATCTTTTTCGCACATGAAGGAAAGCTCCTTGGCCATATTGTCTCCAAAGAAGGATTAGCAATTGATCCAGAGAGGGTTGAAGCCATAAGAGCACTACCATTGCCAAGCCACAAGAAAGCCCTTCAGAGTTTCTTTGGGAGGATAAACTTTGTTTCGGAGGTTTGTCCTGCATTTTGCAGCCCTGTCAAGCCCATCACCAAAATGTTAAAGAAGAGCATGGCTTTCAAGTGGACAGCAGAAGGCAAGGAGAGTTTTGAAGCAATCAAAGAAGCCATTTCTCAAGCACCAACTCTCATCAACCCGGACTTCTCCAAGGATTTCATCCTCTATGCATTTGGAGGTAATGACACTATTTCTGCCATTTTGGTACAAAGCATAATAAGGATAATGATGAGCAGCCAATTGCCTTCTTCAGCCAGAGCCTAGATGACTATGAGGTGAAGTACTTTTATTGAGAAGCATGTGCTGGCAATAATCAGAAGCTTGAAGAAATTCAAGCATTTAGTCTCAAACAACAAGGTCCAGCTTGCTGGTCTCACATGTCAAGTTAAGGACTTCCTCCTCAACAAAGATTTGAATGAGAAAAGGGCAGGTTGGATCACCCGTGTCATGGAGTATGACATTGAGATCAAGATCACCAAGCTGGTAAGAGGGAAAGGATTGTGTGAGCAGCTGGTTTTGGGGAAGCAAAAAGAAGTATGCAATGAAGAAGAGGCTGTTTTGATACCCAGACAGCCATGAGCCAAGTGGCAATCAAGAAGAAGACAATGCTGCCCCCACTCCTGCTGGACCCAAGGTATTATACACTTCCTAAGCACAGGCCTATGCCCCCGGAGATGAACAAGACCCAAAGAAGACACTTCAGATTGCAGGCTGTCCCATATGCCATTGTTGATGGAGTTTTGTTCAAGAAAGATGTGAATGGAGTGCCGCCGAGATGCATTAGCACAAATCAGATTCATAGGGTGTTGGAAGAGTTCCATGGTGGACCCTGGTGGTCATTTTGCACCAAGAGTGACAACTCTAAAAATCATGAAGGCTGGTTATTATTGGCCTAAAATTTTCAAGTGATTGCTATGCATGGATTAAGAGGTGTAAGAATTGTGCATTCTTCACAGAAAAGAGAGACTTGCTGCCCTTCCATTGCATCCAATCTCAGCTTGACCAGCCATTCATGCAATGGGGTTTGGACTTCATCGAGTCATTAATCCCAATTCAAGTCAAGGGCACAAATGGATTTTGATAGCAGCCATGACTACTTCACCAAATGGATCAAGCAAAGAGCACTCAAAGAAGCAAATGAGTCCAGCATCTTAGACTTTTATGAGGGGATAGCAACCAGATTTGGTATACCCGCTACAATAATCTCGTATAATGCATGGCATTCATGGATCCAAGGTGACCGAGTGGGCTGTCAAGAACGGGATCTACCTAAGCACTTCATCAAACTATTACCCTCAAGGTAATGGCCAAAGCCGAGTCTACAAACAAGAACTTGTTGAGGATCATTAGGAGGACTCTTGATGAGAATCGAGGTCTTGGCATACCAAACTGAAATCAGCCTTATGGGGCTGATAGGATAACTCCCAAGAGATCCACAGTAACTCTCCATTCAAACTTGTCTATGGAAGAGAGGCAATCTTGCCCATGTCACTTGAGTTGCCAACATTGGAACTCATGAAGCAATTAGAGTTGCTAGAGTTTGAGCCCATGGAGGTGAGATATGCAGAGTTGATGGAGCTGCAGAGGTCGAAATCGTGCATCCCAAGCAATGGAAAAGGATCAAGCTTTGATCAAAAAGACCTTTGATAGAAGGCCAAGGATAGATCTTTTTCAAGTTGGAGATCTAGTGTTGAAATGGGATGTGGATAGAGCAAAACCGGGAAGGCATTCAAAATTTGATGCCATTCGAGTGGCCCATACATGGTCACGAAGTGCAAGAACAACAATGCTTTCCAATTGGCCTCATTGGATGGTGAAGAACCGCAGATTCCAACCAATGGAATCTATCTCAAGCGTTGCTTCTAGAGGGAAATTTACCACCTTGTAAATATTAGATTAGATTTTCATTCCTCCAAGTGCTTTGCACATTGTTTTGTCAGTAGGTTAGTTTTGCTTTCCTAAGTGCTTTGGGCACAACTTGTTGTCCCTCGGAGATGTTTTGCAGTCCTTGCTTCCATCATGTGATATTCCATCTTCCTCCTTGC
>CM031242.1:170671931-170698409 GCA_018340775.1 Taxus wallichiana var. yunnanensis | reverse complement strand
CAAACACGCACACGCACACGCACATGCACAAACATGCACACACACATGTACACACACTCGGACACGCACACACACACACATGTACACACCACACACACGTGCACGTGCACACGCACGTACACGCACACTCACACATGCACCCACATGCACATGCACACGCACACACACACACACAAATGCACAAGCACATGCACACGCACATGCACACGGACATGCACACATACACCTACATGCGCACGTGAATGCACACCGACACACACACACACATGCACATACACAAACACACACACTCGCATTCGCACGCACGCACACACACACACACACACACACACACACACACACACACACACACACACACACATGCGCACGCGTGCGCACACACGTAAAATCACACACACAATAACATACTCATACTCACACGCACACGTGCATGCACACACACATGCACGCACACTCACACAAACATGCATACACACACGCTCACGCACACAGACACACAAATACACATGCACACACACACGAACGCACACATGCACACATAAATGAACACACACGTGTAAAACACGTCTGTGCACTCACACACAATTACACACACACGCACACGCACACGCACACACATTGACACACACACACACACGCACACGCACAAACACACGCACATGTACACGTACACGCACACACACATGCAAACGTACACACGCACACACACACACACACATACAAAAACACACACACAAACACACAAACACGTGCAGGCACTCACATACCATCAAAATGCACACACACACACATCCACATGCACACTCACATGCACACACACATGCACATGCACACGCACACACCTACACACCTACACATACGCACATGCGCATGCACACACGCACCCATATGCACACCCACACCCAACCGCACATGCACTTGCACACACACCCACACGTAAATGTGCACGTGCTCCCACACTCTTTGTAGTGCCCACTCTCCTTGGACACTTGTTTAGATCGATCCCGACTCTATTGATCATTTTTTGATATTATTATATTTTGATATAACAGATGTGTATATACTAGCTCATGGATCATTATGGACATTATCATGTTTTGATTAGCATGATGGTTAGATGTTACACTATGGATTAATATTGATCCGGATTCGCTTATTGTGCTTGAGGATCATTGAGACATTTTTATTATTATGTGGATAATGATATACTAGTTGACATGGACAGTTATTGATGTTAATTTTAGACATGTGACATTGATTATTATGAATAGCTCTAGTATAGAAATCTATTGGATGATGATATAGTTAAAAATTGAATTTTAATGATAAATATTGAATCGTTGATATTGTTGTGATTTAAAATTAATAATTTTATGTTGCTTATGTCATTTGGATGTTTTGATGTGGCCACGAGGTCGAAGGAGGTATTTTACATTTTACTGAGTTAAAATCACAACAATGTTGGGGACCTGGAGACTAACCATATTGGAGTTCAGTGTGAAATCAACAAGGTCACCATAGCAACTGTGTTTGATTGTGTGTTTAGTTGTTAGGATTTCCCATGGGGGATTTCCATTATTGTGACCATAGGGGCATATATTTATTTTGTGTTCCCTTTTTATTTATTATTGTGTGTATTTTATTTTGTAATGTGCTTTTATTGTAATTATTTAAATATGATAGTATTATGTGGGAGTCATATAGTTAAAATTTAATTAAATTAAATGGGATGTGGAATGTGAAATTAAATGTTTTTTCCTTGGTTGAAAATGAAATTTGATTTATATATTTTATAACCTTATGGTAATTAAATAAATCTTATGTCAAAAGGTTGTCATAAATAAATGTCATAGAAGTTAATGCATTTTAGAAGAGTGTGTAAGTTACCAAGTATGGGTTGTGTAAGAATTTGTAAGAGGTTGTAAGGTTGATTTTGGAAGGTCAAACACTCCTTCCTCTTTGAAATTCGAATTTGAACTTGGAGGACAAATTTGGAGGCTTGTGGGACAAGTTAAACTTATCCCACACCTCTCAAAATCCTCCACCAACCATGTCTATTAATTTGGAGTCAAAATCAGATTATTTTATTACATTTTGACATGTTTTTGTTTAAGTATTGATTGCACTTGTCTTATAAAATGTAAAAGCATTCCTTTTGGGGTATGGGCTACATTGTGTATGTAAGTAAATTTGTCATTTTTATTTTATGGTGATTTTTTGTTGATGTGGATTGCCTCTTGGGAAGGAAGAAAAATGATGTGGCATCCCACTTGGAATCCACATCATCCCTCTTCCACCCTCTCCTTTAAAATGTGAATTCCTCCTCATTTTGTGGTTGTTGAAGGTTGGAAATTTCATTCTTGGGTCAAATTTCTCTTGCATTTTGGAGGTTGCTTGGTGGAAGAAGAGGATTTGATTGTGCATACATTTACCTTGTTGTTTTGGGACTGTGTTTTAAGCATAAAAAAAACTACTATTTGGAAACAAGTCTCCATCATGGAGAGGTAGGCTCTCACTTTTTAAAATTGCTGTTGTTCCCTCTTTTAGCATGAAATTTGAATGTATTTGTGTTTGCAATTCTTAGAGGGATGGGTAGAATGCTTAGGGCATGGTGTGGAGAGAAGAATATGAGGTTTATTAGAGGAGGGATAAGGGATTTACCATTGGCACTTGTCTTGTGGAGGGAGTGTTGGTTGGGATCCACCTAGGGAAAACAATATGCTTGCATTTCTTACTTTGGGGAGGTATAAGGGATAAATTTGGAGGAGGGATAAGGAGGGGTTGAGGAGGGATAAGGTTTATGGGATGGTTATGTTTTGGTGGTTTGTTTTAGGTGGATGCCCAATTTCAACATGGGAGGCATAAGGAGACCTCCATAGTTCTTTCTCTTGTTTGGCTTGCTTGCTTTGAGAAGGAGCCTTTGTTTTTATTGGAATTGTTGTTGTAGTTGAGAACTACATCTTTTTGTTTGTGCATTTCCTTGTGCATGTGAATGTATGTTATATGTGAAAGAAGCTATGTTGCCATGTGTTGTTTTATCATGCTCCATTTTAATATGGTTGGGGCTCGGGGCTAATGGGGAAAGATGGCTTCTATTTTCCCATTGGGTATCTTGGTTGGGTGGAGAGTGTTGCCTTTCCCCCTTCCTTGTTGTGATTCAAGTTACAAGAATGAAGAAATCAGCACGATCTTTGTTTGGAGAAAGAAGAATACGAGTTTGACATTCATCTCTTTGAGCAAAATTTTGTAATCCCTTCCCACTTCGCATGGATGAGTTGTATAATTTGTAATGTGAAGCCATTGTATGGTAAATGGAAGTCTGAAATTTAATTGAAATGTAAAGATGAAACATTCTATTCTTTTTATTAGAAAATACTTTCATACGAGTTGTATATTTAACATTGAAATTCAAATGTAGAAATGAATTGTATCTTCTCGCTTAGTTTGAAAAGAAAATGGGAAGAATATTTCATACTTGTATTTGAAATTTGAAATCAGATCAAATTGGAAAAGAGATCAGTTGTAATGTTATTTGATTCTCAATAGAAGTATGGCATTGGTTCTTGTAAAATTCTATTCTTTGTCAAAGGATAAAGTTCCATTTTGAAAAGAATAAGAATCTCTATTTTTTTTTATGTTGAGAAGATGCATATGAAATGAAATTAAATATTATTCTTTCTTGCAAAATTGTATTGTTATCCAAAATGTGCCCTGCTCATTTTTATGGCTAACTCCTTGTGTTCTTACCTCTCTTGTGCCTTAGTATCCATTTTTTTTTTTAGGCACTTAAAACCTTCTACAAATGGCACCATTGGATAGAGCTCTCTCTCAACTTTCCAGAAAGGTAAAGTTTTCCTCCTAACTCCTCATATTTTTCAAGTTATGGCTCGGCGGAGTTTTTGTGGGAAATTTTCCTAAGGAGGCCCGCGGCCATTGGAAGCCACCACGTGGCATATGCGATGGTGGAGCGTGGGGAAAATTTGAAATTTTTCCAAAGACCAAACGGGTAAAAATTTAAACTTTTGCCCGCCGATCCGATTTTGGCCTATTTTTGCCCTAAATTTTCAAATCACCATATCTTTCGATCCAGAGCTCAGATTTTCACGTTCTTTATATCAATGGAAAGCTGATGAAATTATCTACATGTTTCTGGGGTCAATTTTGTATTTTGATTGAGTTTAGAGAGATAAAATCAAGAAACACCTGCGGCACGTGGTAATGGCTAGAAATGACATTTCAACAACCAGCTTTTTAATGCAAAATGGGTCGCATTCTTCTTTAGCATGGCCAAAAATGTCAGGGCATGGGTCTGTAAGGATGCCCATACTATTTTAATACATCTTCATTCAATGGGAATGGCTTCCACGTTTTTACATGTTTTCTCTCTCCGGGCTCGACCATGCATTGTAAAACCCAGATTTGGCTCATTTTTGAGGTTGAACATTTTTGAATAGCAAGCTTCTTCTTTCACCTTCAACAAGTGATTTTTGTAAGTATCGAGAACTTCTTCATAATTGTAACAGTTTACGCCTCTTTGATGTTGCAAATGCAAGGATTTTGATAGTGAAAAATGATAGTGTAAACTTTGTGATCAATTTTCAGTCCTTTGTTTGTATTGTCTTGCTTCATTTCAGACCTCTAATTACATCTTATCAACTGTGTATGATGTTTCTATTGTTGTAAATCAGCAACACCCCCTGGATGTTGATCAGATTTCTAGTTTGATCTTTTAGACATCCAGTGTGATTACACAACATTGAATCCTCTCCCCAAGTGTGGGACTTGTAAAATGGGAAAGGAATCTCCAGATTAGAGGTTGGTTCCTCAACTCCTTTGATCAGATTTATCACTTACAAGTTGCAGAGGTTTAAATTCCTAATCCTACCCTAAATTCCAAAGGAGACAGAGATAGAGAATGCAAAAAAGAAAGAACTAATGCTAATAGGTGATGCACCAAAGGAGTTGTAGAGACACGATGCTTTCATGAAATACACAATCTACAAGGAAACACACAGTAGAAAATGTGCACAAATACTCAAAATGTAATGAAAGATCAAGAAAGCAATGATAGATATATGAAAGGATCAAGGGATTTTAATCACGAGAAAATATATCAACATCTCGGATCTAATATAGTACATTACATGCTGATCCGAGAGGCAAGAAAAGGTGCTGCATTACATGGAAAGGTAAAATTTCTTCACAAATTCTACATAAGAGGAAGAAAAAGGAAGTTGCAGAGCTGAAAAAGTGTCTCCCTTTGCAAAAATGAACTCATTAAGCTTTTACAAAGTGCAAACCACGACCCAGGGAGAGAGAAACATGGGAAAATGTGCAAGGGGTTCAACCATTGACCAAAATGCCATCAAAATAGCATGGGTGACCTGACAGAACCATTCCCTGACATTTTTAACCATGCTGGGAGAAAATGCAAGCCATTCTTCATTAAAATCGGTGGTTGAAACGTCATTTCTGTTCATGACCACGTGCCAGAAGCATTTTTTGATTTTCTCTTTCCAAACTCCACTAAAATGAAAAATTGACCCCAAAATCTTGTAGAGAATTTAACCATCTTTCCATTGATATAAAGAACGTGAAAAACTGAGCTTTGGATCGAAAGATATGGCGATTTGAAGTTTTAGGGCAAAACAAGGCCAAATCGGGTCGGTGGGAAAACAGGGCCAAGTCTTTGGACACGTGGCATGTCCTGATTGGCTGTGGGCCTTCTAGGGGAAAATTTCCCACAAAAATTCCATCGAGCCATAACTTCAAAAATACATGGAGTTAGGAGGAAAAATTTACCTTTCTGGAAAGCTGAGAAAGAGCTCTATCCAATGGTGTCATTTCCAGAAGGTTTTGAGTGCCTGAAAAGCAAAATTTTGTGACTGAGGCACAAGAGAAGGAAAGATGAAAGGGAGTTAGCCACAAAATCGGTTGGGGCACATTCTAGATAATAGTTTCATGTTGCATTTTATGAAATTGTGTCAATTTGCATGAACAAGAAGTGTTCACCACTCCTTTGGTGTATCACCTATTAGTTTAGTTTCAATTTTTGCAATTTCTATCTCTGTCTCCTTAGAATTTAGAGTAGGATTAGGATTCAAACCCTCGTAATTATGCAAACAACAGATCCGATCAAAGGAGTTTGAGAACTAGCCTCTAATCTAGAGATTCCTCTCTCATTTTACAAGTCCCACACTTGGATAGAGGTTTCAATGTTGTGCAATCACACCTGGATGCCTAAAACATCAACTTAAAAACCTGATTTGCATCCGTGGTTCGCTGATTTGCAACAACAGTTTTGGCACACCCGGTGGGACCTTAGAGGTCTCATTTTCATTGCAGAAAAGTTGATGTGCATTTGCTACAATTTTCTTGCATAAAAGAGCTATAAATTGCACATCTGGCGACTCCAAGGGGAAGAATTAGCTGGTTTTGGTAGTGTAGACCTGAAAACTCATGAGAAGAATCAACACAAGGTCAAGAGCTGGAGAGGAAGAGGTGCTATTTGAATATCTGCAGTTATCTCCAAGAATAAGGCAAAGTGGGAGGAGAATCCAAAGGTCTCCATCTCCACCAAATAGAACTCTCTCAACTCCACACTGGTAGGCCTTTCATTCGGTTAATAAGGGTTCTAAGACCAATTAGAATGGCACAAAACAACCTCTATGTCAATTTCACTGGCAAAGAGCCCACTTGCTCTCAATGCACAAAATCCAATCCCGAGTTATGACATTGAAGAACATTCCATACTTCACTGGAGAAAATTAGACCTCACCTGGTGATCATGTTAAGGATATTGCTAACATTTATGTAATCCATGAGATCAATGAGATGTAAGTTGTCATGTCAAACCGCTGGCATTTTCATTCAAAGGGAAAGCTTTGCAATGGTTCAGAGTCTTGCCTCAGTTCTATTCAAAATTGGAATCAACTATGTATAGCCCTCCATGAGCAGTTTGGGAAAAGGGAGATAACTTGTCCCTTTTGGGAGCAGTGACAACTATCAAAAGAGCTCCCAATGAGTAGTGACTAAATTTTAAAGGACTTGGGAGAGAATTTAGTGGCAATCAAAGGCCAATAGCGAAGGTTCTTTTCTTTACTATCTCAAAGCTCTAAAGTCTCGATATTTCTATATTGATTCAGTCCATGGGAAGCATAACTATCCCTATGGCTTATAACATTGCCATTAGGGCTGAAAATTGTTTGATCCAAGTTGGCAAACTAGCCCCTAGACCTCCCATGCCATTGTTTCCAAGTTTAGAGAGCCCAAACACTAATAAAGCACCTAATTTGGCTCCTTCTCCCACTCCTAGAAATCAAAGTTCAAATGAAGCTTCTACTTCATCTCCAAGTGCCCCAAATGAGCTTCAAGAGGTCATGAAGCAATTGCAAAATTTAGGTAATGAGCTGGTTACTCTCAAGAGGCAACAAGCCCAAAGTTTTAAACCTTCCTTCCAGCCCTCAAGCTCTGAATTTTTAACAGGTGTAGCCATATCAACCTCATAGACCACCCAATCTAGCTGCAAATCTAAATCAAGCAAGGCCTCCCCGCCAATGCACCATTTCAGCCCTATAATCCAAATGCTATATCTCGCCTCTAAGGCATTGGTGCCAACACAAAACAACGTTGCTCGGGAGTATGATTGGTGCTTTCCATGCAATGAACCTCACAACCAATCTATGTGCTTCAACGGTGCCTTGAATCAAGCATTAATGGTGACAACTACTGGTATGGAGGGTGAGGGCAGTCAAGGAAATGACCAACAAAAAGAAACATTACAGTAGTAATCAGCTCCAAATGACACCACACTTGTGAACTGGCAGGCAGAGGATTTTTGTGGCATAAATCAAACAGTCTCTCAAGGTGTTGCAACCAACACAAGGTCAAAAAGAAGAAATTTGGGTGAAGAAAAACCATTAGCTCCAACCAATCCACAACCTTTTATGGCTCCACAAATGGTTGGCAAACAAAATCCAGCTTGTAAATGCACAAGGGAAGCCAAGAACAGCTCCTAGACCAACTCAAATACCAGTTGTTGCTGCCCATATGCAAGGGATGAATATGCAAACCAAGGGACAACAAAGAGATCCTTCATAACCATTTAGTATCATTGATCGGATGAAGAAGACAAATGTAAATATATCAATGTGGGAATCCTTATCTATCCTGTGCCAGAGAGATTTGCTACAAGCTGCCATGAATGACTGGCCAACTTCGATTCAAAGCAAGTCCAAATGCAATAGAAGGTGCTCACAAATGCTACCCAAACTGAAGGGAATCATGGAGGACAACAAGGTAAAATGTTGAAGCCCCCTCCTTTTTATGTCTCATTATTCATTGGAAACCAATTGGTGCACAATTACATGATTGATTCCAGGGCAAGTAGCTTAATGATGCCTAAGCAAATAGTTGATCAGCTAGGACTTCAATATGAAACCATATCCAAAGGGGTAGTGCGGTTGGATGGGACAAGAAGAACAATAGTAGCCAAGCCTTTGACGTTGTGGAGAGCATTCAAAAAGACAAGGTATAGCCAAACATTCATGTGATTGTGAGGCCTTCAGTGCCAAATAACAATGTAAGTTGGCAAGTGTTTGAAAATGATCAGCTTAAATCATCCATTTCTTGCAAGAAGAAGTTGAGTTCTTAGCTAAAAATCAAGAAAAATTGGAACAAAAGTAGTATGGTGACCAAGTGGTACAATTTGAGAACTAACAAGCTGCCCAAGGGACTTATCACTTTGGAGTCCATTTTCAATCCCAATGATCAGTTTAGGAAAGAGAAATCAAACATTCAAGTCAAGAGAGAAGATTCAAAGATCCATCTTGGTGGAAGAGAACAAACCATTAGAAATTGGGAAGATGACAACCGAACAAGAAAGGTATGAGTTCATACAACCGTGTCAAGAGTTCCCCGATGTGTTTGCTTGGAGCTATGAATATTTGAAAGGTTTCAATCCCAAGTTAGCTCAAAGACACCATTGAGTTGGATCCAAATACTAAGCCCATCAATGCGTAAAACAAAGGCCATCAATCCACACATGGAACCTCTCATGAGGAAGGAATTGAACAAGTTGATTGAGTCAAGAATCATATTCCCAATCAAGCATTCTAGTTGGGTTGCCAACTTAGTTCCAGTCAGAAAGAAGAGTGGAGAGATCAGATTGTGCGTTGATTTCAAAGATTTGAATAGAGCATCTCTCAAGGACCATTACCCACTTCCTTCCATGGAGCAGATTTTACAAGTTGTTGCTGGCTCCGAAAGGTTTTCATTGCTTGATGGCTACTTAGGGTACAATCAGATTATGGTGAAGGAAGAAGATCAGTTCAAGACATCCTTCACAACCAAATGGGGAACTTATGCATACAGGAAAATGCCATTTGGGTTGTCCAACGCTAGAGCTACCTTCTAAAGAGAAATGGACATGGCGTTCAAAGGTTTGATTAACAACATGGTGCTGATATATCTTGATGATATCACTATTTTTTCAAAGAATGCAGCAGACCACCTCTCTCATTTGAGACAAGTCTTCCAAAGGTGCAGGAGATTTGGAGTGTCTTTGAATCCTAAGAAGTGTATCTTCCTAGCACATGAAGGAAAGCTCCTTGGCCATATTGTCTCCAAAGAAGGATTAGCAATTGATCCAGAGAGAGTTGAAGCCATAAGAGCACTACCATTGCCAAGCCACAAGAAGGCACTTGAGTTTCTGGGGAGAATAAATTTTGTTCGCAGGTTTGTCCCAAATTTTGCAGCCCTTGTCAAACCTATCACCAAGATGTTGAAGAAAAGCATGGCTTTTAAATGGACAACAAAAGGAAAGGAGAGTTTTGAAGAAATCAAAGAAGCCATCTCTCAAGCACCAACTCTCATCAACCTGGACTTCTCCAAGGATTTCATCCTTTATGCGTTTGGAGGTGATGATACTATTTCTACAATTTTGGTACACAGTAGGAATAAAGACAATGTTGAGCAGCCAATTACTTTCTTCAGCCAAATCCCGGAGGACTATGAGGTGAGATATTCTTTCATTGAGAAGCATGTTCTTGCAGATCAGGAGCTTGAAGAAATTCAAGCATCTAGTTTCAAACAATAAGGTCCACTTGCTGGTTTCTCATGCGGGGTTAAAGACTTCCTCCTAAACAAAGACTTGAATGAAAAAAGCGGGCAGGTTGGATTACTCGTGTCATGGATTATGACATTGAGATCAAAGTTACCAAGTTGGTAAGAGGAAAACGATTGTGTGAGCAGCTGATTCTAGGCAAGAAAAAAGGAGTATGTAATAAAAAAGAGGTTGTTTTGTGTTTAAGACAGCCATGTGCAAGGTAGCACTCAAGAAGAGGATAATGTTGTCCCCACTCCTTGCTAGACCCAAGGTATAATGCACTTCCTAAGCATAGGCCTATGCCCTCCATAGATGAACAAAATCCAAATAAGACACTTCAAATTGTAGGCTGTCCCATATGCCCTTGTTGATGGTGTTTTGTTCAAAAGAGATGTGAATGGAGTGCCGCTTTGAGATGCATTAGCACAAATCAGATTCATAGGGTGTTGGAAGAGTTCCATGGTGGACCACTGGTGGTCATTTTGCACCAAAAGTGACAGCTCTAAAAATCATGAAGGCTGGTTATTATTGGCCTAAGAGTTTTAGTGATTGCTTTGCGTGGATCAAAAGGTGAAAGAATTGTGCATTCTTCACAAGTAAAGAGAGGCTTGCTGCCCTTCCATTGCATCCAATTTCAGTTGACTAGCCATTCATGCAATGGGGTTTGGACTTCATTGGAGTCATTAATCCCAATTCAAGCCAAGGGTATAAGTGGATTTTGACAGCCACAGACTACTTCACCAAGTGGGTCAAGCGAGTAGCACTCAAGGAAGCAAATGAGTCTAGCATCTTAGACTTCTATGAGGAGATAGTAACCAGATTTGGCATACCCGCTACAATAATCTCGAGATAATGCATTAGCATTCATTGGATCCAAGGTGACCGAGTGGGCTGTCAAGAACGGGATCTACCTAAGTACTTCATCAAACTATTACCCCAGGGGTAATGGCCAGCTGAATCTCCAAAAATAACTTGTTGAGGATCATTAAGAGGACTCTTGATGAAAATCGAGGTCTTGGCATACCAAACTCGAAATCAGCCTTATGGGTGATAGGATAACTCCCAAGAGATCCGCAGTAACTCTCCATCCAGCTTGTTTATGGAAGAGAGGAAATCTTTCCCATGTCACTTGAGTTGCCAACATTGGAACTCATGAAGCGATTAGAGTTGCTAGAGTTTGGGCCCATGGAGGTGAGATATGCATAGTTGATGGAGCTCCAAGAGATTAGAGATCGGGCATCCAAAGTAATGGAGAAGGATCAAGCTTTGATCAAGAAGACCTTTGATAGGAAGGCCAAGAGTAGATCTTTCCAAGTTGGAGATCTAGTGTTAAAATGGGATGTAGATAGAGCAAAGCTGGGAAGACATTCAAAATTTGATGCCATTTGGAGTGGCTAATACATGGTCACAAAGTGTAAGGACAACAATGCCTTCCAATTATCTTCATTGGATGGTGAAGAACTATAGATTCTAGTCAATGGAATATATCTAAAGCATTACTACTAAAGGGAAATTCTCCACCTTATAAATATTAGCTTAGGTTTTCATTCCTCCAAGTGCTTTTGCACATTGTTTTCTGTAGATTAGTTTTTCTTTCCCTAAGTGTTTTGCACAAAGCTTGCTGTCCCTGGAGATGTTTTGCAGTCCTTACTTCCATCAGGTGATATTCCATCTTCCTCCTTGTAACATTCTAAGTCATTTGGGGTTCCAAATAGAAAATTTTATGACTCCATGTCCAATGGGTTGATTCAGAGCAATGGTAGCTTCATCTAGCAGGCAGATGACCCCTCTGAGTAGCCAAAATTGTTATCCAAAATGTGCCCCTGCTAATTTTTATGGCTAACTCCTTGTGTTCTTACCTCTCTTGTGCCTCAGTCTCCATTTTTGATTTTTAGGCACTCAAATCTTTCTAAAAATGGCACCATTGGATAGAGCTCTCTCTCAGCTTTCCAGAAAGGTAAAGTTTTCCTCTTAACTCCTCATATTTTTCAAGTTATGGCTCGGCGGAGTTTTTGTGGGAAATTTTCCCTTAGGAGGCCCGCAGCCAATAGGAAGCCACCATGTGGCACATGGAGTGGTAGAGCGTGGGGAAAATTTGAAATTTTTTCCAAAGACCAAATGGGTAAAAATTCAAACTTTTGCCCGCCGATCTGATTTTGGCCTGTTTTTGCTCTAAATTTTCAAATCAACATATCTTTCGATCTAGAGCTCGATTTTCACGTTCTTTATATCAATGGAAAGATGGTGAAATTCTCTACATGATTTTGGGGTCAATTTTTCATTTTGGTTGAGTGTGAAGAGATAAAATCAAAAAATTCCTCCATGCACGTAGTAATGGCCAGAAATGATGTTTTAACAACTAGTTTTAATGCAAAATGGGTCACATTCTTCTTCAAAGATGGCCAAAAATGTCGTGGCATGGGTCTCTGTAAGGACGCCCATGCTATTTTAATGCATCTTCATTCAATGGGAAATGGATTCCATGTTTTTAACACATTTTCTCTCTCCTAGGCTCGACCCATGCATTGTAAAAGCCAGATTTGGCTCATTTTTTGAGGTTGAACATTTTTTGGATAGTAAGCTTCTTCTTTCACCTTCAACAAGTGATTTTTGCAAGTATTAGACCTTATTCATGATTGTAACAGGTTTCTACCTCTTTGATGTTGCAAATGTAAGGATTTTGACAGTGAAAAATAGTGCAGACTCTATGATCAATTTTCAGTCCTTTGTTTGTATTGTCTTGCTTCATTTCAGACCTCTAATTGCATCTTATCACTTTGTGTATGATGTTTCGTGTTGTGTTTGATGAAATTGTGTCAATTTACATGAACAAGAAGTGTTCACCACTCCTTTGGTGTATCACCTATTAGTTTAGTTTCAATTTTTACACTTTCTATCTCTGTCTCCTTGGAATTTAGAGTAGGATTAGGATTCAAACCTCGAAATTATGCAAATAACAGATCTGATCGGAGGAGTTTGAGGAACCAGCCTCTAATCTTGAGATTCCTCTCTCATTTTACAAGTCCCACACTGGAGAGAGGTTTCAATGTTGTGAAATCACACTAGATGCCCGAAACATCAACTTAGAAACCGATTTGCATCCAGTGGGTGTGCTGATTTGCAACAACATGTATATCAAAACTAGAAACTCAGAGATGCTTTTAGTTTGAATTACATGGATGTTTGATAAGAAACTACATTGGATTAAGTTTAGGAATCATTGTTGTTTGAATTTAAAAAAGAGACACAAACCAAATTTAAAGCAACAACTTGTTGTTTTAAAGTTAAATCTGGTAATGTACATTTAAAAAAAAAAGAACAGTTCACTTTTATACTTCCCAATCAATTTAAAAATACTATGAATTAACATGCTGAGACTATTCTGAACCCAACTTGACAAGGAAAATTCGAGAAAACAATTCAATCAATCCAATTTTGAATCAATCCCCTTCCTAAGTCATTTTCTGTTCCTTGTTGGATAAAAACACAACTTCAATAAATTGATCAAATTGACACCTTTAAAACATTATAATTCTTCCCTAAGTTGATCCTCCATGTCTGTTTGACATGTTGAGTGAAGGAAGAGTCCAACTTTTATAAAATTTGTAAGTTGAAAATTGCCATTTTAAAATTATAACCCCTGCAGATCGATTTCTTAAAATTGACCTTCAAAACTTTATCAAATTCTAAAATTTATGATTTATGTGCAAAGAGGACTCCAAGAGATTTCCGGAAAGTCCAAGTTTGCCAAAAATGGAGCTTCCTATCAAAAATTATGGCCATTTGAAGTTTTACTTCAAAATGGCCATCCCAAACCAGAAACGAAATAATTCGACCTTAGAAAAATTTAAATTTGAACTTTAGAAAAATTTCCAAAAAAATTCTGCATGCCCCCAACCAATCACATGCTAACACGTGGCAGGGGGTGCACTAATTGAAATAGAAAAACTTAACTTTTTGCCCCTTTTGAAAAAAATTAACTTTCCTCCGCCGGCTCCTGTGGCCAATCACAAAGTGCCACGTGGCCATTTGAGCAAGTGCGGAGGCATGGAGGAAAATTTTCTTTTGGAAAATTGAGACTTTGGTTTTGGGAAAAATTTCAAATATTTCCCCTCGACCTTCTCGCCCACACCAATCACATGATGACACGTGGCATTGGGAAAATTTTCCCAATTTTCACCCTATCCATGAGACCTCAAGGGAAAATTTTCCCCTAAAACTCCGCTCGGCCATAACTTGAGTTTTACAAGGAGTTAGGAATACTTCTTTATATGGTTGGAAAGGTGAGGAAATTTCCTATCTAATGAGCCTAGTTTAGGAAAGTTTTGATAATTCTAAGTGTTTGAAAAATATAGTTGAAATTTAGAGCTTGATAGAGAGCACGCACGGTGATAAATTTCTCCTGAACCTTAGAAAAACTTGTAACCTCCAGATTGGAGCCTTATAAGCTTGTTATAAGATAAAGATGGAAATCTTGTGTTTGGTTAATCAGAATTTTTCCGTAATCCTATTTAGTTTCAAACTAGTGTCTTGCGACTTGGTTGAAGACTCTTCCTATAAAAAAAAATTATTCCATAATTTTCCTAGTTTGTTTCTTGGTCTCAAGTGGTAATTGAAGCGGGCATTACACTCACATGCACACACGCACACACACGCACATGCACGGGACGTATACGCACACACATGCACATGCACATGTACACACACATGCGAGACGTACACACATACACACATGCACACACACACGCACACACGCCGCACACACACATGGACAAGCACACGAGCACATGCATGCGCACGCACACACACACACACACAAGCACACGAACACACACATGCACATGCACACAGACATGTACATGCACACACACATAGACATGCACAAGCACACACACACAAACACACACACACAAGTACGTGCACGTACGGGAAAATACACACACACAAACACACACACGCATGCAAACACGTACATGCACACACGATAACTTATTCACGCGCAAGTGCACACGCACACGCACGTGCACACACACCCTCATGCACACATATACACGCATGTGCACGCGCATGATTATGCCCTCGCACACTCACACGTGCGCGCGCACACACACACACAAACACATATAGGTAGTCACACACAATTACACACGCACACGCACACATACACGCACATGCGCTCGCGCACACACACAAACACACACACGCACACTAATACACACACACAGGCACACACCCACGCATACGCACCCACATTCACACTCACACCCACATGCACCAGCACACATGCACATGCACACACACATGCACATGCACAAGTGCACGCACACCCACACGCACACGCACATGAACACTCACACACACAAACACACGTACATGCATACACATGCACACAAACAAGTACACACACGTAAAAAATTACACAGTAAATG
Source organism: Taxus wallichiana var. yunnanensis (assembly GCA_018340775.1). Lineage (NCBI taxonomy): Eukaryota > Viridiplantae > Streptophyta > Pinopsida > Cupressales > Taxaceae > Taxus > Taxus wallichiana. Next base: position 170,682,875 of record CM031242.1, on the reverse strand, counting down.
CACACTCACACGCACACGAATACACACAAGCGCATGCACACACCCACACACACGTGCATGCACACACACACGCACCCACATGCACACCCACACCCACATGCACCCGCATGGGGACACGTACACCCATAGCCACACCTACATGTACATGCACATGCACACATACATGCACACATACAAGCACACGCACACGCACACGCACACACACACACGAGACATGTACACGCACATGCACATAGACATGTACACATACACACACACAGATTGGAGCCTTGTAAGCTTGTTATAAGATAAAGATGGAAATCTTGTGTTTGGTTAATCAGAATTTGTTCTGGAATCCTATTTAGTTTCAAACTAGTGTCTTGCGACTTGGTTGAAGACTCTTCCTATAAAAAAATAAAAATTATTCCATAATTTTCCTAGTTTGTTTCTTGGTCTCAAGCGGTAGTTGAAGCAGGCATTACACTTGGTATCAGAGCAGTGGTTCAAAATCTTGGACCATTGGGCACACTAGAAACATTGAGACTTGAAACCTAAAACTAGCAAATTGATAATCTAGAAAATAAAACTAATTGAAAATTAGACATGTTAGTAAAATTAGAAAAATGAAGAAAACTCAAGGTAATGAAACTAACTCCCACTTTGGTCTATGCAGGAGCTCAGACGGAGTAGGAGGAACATTCACAGAGGCTCAGAGTCACCACCACCACCACCTCCACCACCGCCACCACCACCACTAGACCAGGGTTTAGCAGCTATCCTACCACAGATTTTACAGACCCTCCAAGATGTTAATGCCGCCTTACGTGGAGGATCAGTAGGAGGGCACTCAGGCAGACAGGATAGAGATACTTCCATTGAGGGACATGCACCTCCTCCACAGGGTGAGGAGGATGGAGGAGAGAATTTTCATGGAGAGTTAGCTAGAGCAGAGTCTCCTTTGAGGGGACATGGTGACCATATTTCAAGACAGAGAGAGAGGTCTCGGAGCCCTAGGCTCGGGGACAGGCAGGCAGAGAGGCCCAGAGGCCGTCAGACCACAGCTACGGATCACATCAAGGAGATCCTGAAGCTTAGGCCCTCACATTATTTAGGTGACATAGGTGGTTTCCAAGCAGAGGCCTGGCTGGTTAGCTTGAGCGGTTGCTTTAAGATTTGTCCTTGTTCTAGCAACACGAAAGCTCATGTTGCGATCCATCTACTGAAGGACGGAGCTAGAGTATGGTGGAGGACAGAGGAGCAGAAGCTCCATATAGATTCAGAGACAGTCACTTGGGAGCTATTTGAGGAGAGATTCAGGAGTAGATACTTGCCACAAAGATTCATACAGCAGAGGATCGATGAGTTCCACGACCTTCGATAGGCTTCCCTTACAGTGGCCGAGTATGAGAGTAGGTTTCTGGACCTACTTCAATACATTGATTACATGCAGGATGAGCATGTGTGGATCCACGGGTTCATCCGAGGCCTTAATATAGACATTGGAGGTGCTGTTCGGATCCACTGCCCATAGACATTAGCAGAGGCCGTTGAGAAGGCCTACATTACAGAGGAGACTCGGGGTAAAACCCAACAGGCTAGAGACCGGGTTAGGAGCCGTATTCAGCAGTTGCAGGATAGTAGATCGAGGGGTTGGCTCCTCTTCCTCGTGGTGGAAAAGTATTCTTCACGGTCATCTTTCGTGCCACAAAGAAGCAAGCAAAGCAGCAGCAGAGTCCCACCCACCTTTTAGGCCTCCTCAGAGAGTTGATGCATAGAGAGGTCGGAGCATGGGGCCTCCTAGGGGTCCCACCAGGACACAAGGTGGAGCTAGAGCTCAGTCAGTAGGAGCTTGACCACTAGAGGCCACAACAAACTATGGCTGGATCATCAGGGTCCATAAGCACCTACCTCTAGGGCACCTTTCGGCGGTCTTTGTAGTTTGGAGGATGTAGGTGGTTGCTTCGGGTGTGGGTAGTAGGACAATTTTGGAGAGATTTCCCCCATAACCCTAATAAGGGTAAGGCACCCATCTCAGAGCCTACAATCGGAGACATGGGACGGAGTCACAGGATCTATGCAGCAGTTGAGAACCGCCAGGCTGAGCACCAGAGCACGGTCATTGAGACTACAGGTAGCATTGGAGGTGTTCCTACTTCTATATTGTTTGATTCTGGTTCTTTTGATTCATTTATTGCACCATCCTTGGTAGAGCGATGCAGGCTAGTGGCTATTAGACAGGGTCATAGTTGGGATGTCGAGATGGCTTCGGGAGCCAAGGTCTCGGTAGACTCCTTAGTAAAGGAGTGTGTTGTTAACTTGGGACCTTTCACCACCACTTCAGATCTCCGCGTACTTCCTTTGGGCTCGTATGGAGTCATTTTAGGCATGGATTGGTTGTCTACACATAGGGCCAGGATGGATTGCTATCATAAGACTATATCTTGTGTAGATGATCTTGGAGTTGAGTTGGTGATTTCTGGGGTCAAGAGACCTATTTCTATTCGCACTATCTCTCGCTATGCAGCTCAAGTGGTGTGTGCGACGGGGTTGTTAGATGTATGCGATTCTGATCGGTGACCGGACAGAGGATGGGTCTAGTGGACCATCACTAGATGACCATCCCATTTTGAGAGAGTATGCAGATGTTTTCCCAGGGGAGCTACCGGGATGCCACCCCCACGTGAGATTGATTTCCATATTGATCTGGTTCTAGGAGCAGAGCCTATCTCACGAGCTCCTTATCGGATGACCACCCTAGAGCTCTATGAGCTCAAGTTGCAGCTGGAAGGCCTTCTAGAGAAAGGCCTTATTCGTCCTAGTGTATCCCCTTAGGGTGCACTGGTTATTTTTGTTAAGAAGAAGGATGGATCCTTGTGGTTGTGCATAGACTACCGCCAGCTGAATAAGGTAACAATCAAGAATCGTTATCCCCTACCTCGCATTGATGACTTATTTGATCAAATGAGGGGAGCCACGGTGTTCTCTAAGATTGATCTCAAGTTTGGGTACCATCAGTTGAGGATTACAGAGACATACATCCATAAGACTACTTTTCGTACGAGGTATGGGCACTATGAGTTCACAGTGGTGCCTTTTGGTTTGACAAATGCCCCCACAGTGTTTATGAGTTTGATGAATGGGGTATTTAGGACCTTCTTAGATTGCTTTGTGCTCATCTTTCTTGATGACATTCTGATTTACTCACGTACGCGTGAGGAGCACGAGGGCACCTTCGTCAGGTTCTTCAGTGTCTTCGTGAGCAGCAGCTTTACGAGAACTTAGAGAAGTGTGCTTTCTTTCAGTCAGAGATACAATACTTGGGTCATATCATCTCAGGGGAAGGTATCACAGTCGATCCTTCCAAGATTAGAGCCATTATGGATTGGCCAGCACCCACTACAGTGACAGAGGTGCACAACTTCATGGGGTTAGCAAGGCTACTACAGGAGATTTGTTCAGGACTTCTCTCGGATAGCACACCCCATCACTTCCCTTCAGCGGAAAGGGAAGAAGTTTGTTTGGTCAGATAGGTGTGAGCAAGCCTTCAGGACCCTGAAGGGATGCCTCACTACAACACCTATTCTTGCAGTGCCGGATCCACATGGTGATTTCTTTGTATGCATAGATGCTTCGTTGGTAGGCCTTGGAGGTGTTCTTATGCAGGAGGGCAGAGTTGTAGCCTTTGAGTCTCACAAACTCAAAGATCATGAGCTTAATTATCCTACCCATGATCTTGAGCTTGCGGTAGTTGTGCATGCTTTAGTTCGATGGAGACACTTTCTTCTTGGTCAGAGATTCACACTCAGGACAAATCATTTGAGTCTTCGCCACCTCTTCACACAACCCAATCTAAATGCTCGTCAGAGGCGTTGGATGGAGTTGCTTTGTGAGTATGACATGGAGATAGAGCATGTGAAAGGGAAGGAGAATGTGGTTATAGATGCTCTCAACAGACGGAGGCATTTGAGCATGGCTACTTTAGTGAGTACATATTTACGGAGCAAGATCCTTTAGCAACTTCCTCTTGACAGTTTCTACATTGCAGCCCGAGTAGAGATTGAGTCCCAGAGACCCCTTGAGGGGAAATTTGATGGTTTCTCACTAGAGGTAGATGGTCTTCTCAGGCACAGAGGTCGGATTTATGTTCCTAGGGATGGAGACTTGAGGCAGGACATCTTGACAAGAGGCACATCGTGCACCCTATTCAGCCCATCCTGGGGTGAAGAAGATGCATGCCACCTTGAGACAGTTATATCACTGGAGAGGTCTTCGTAGGGACGTGGCTCAGTTTGTGTCACATTGTTTAGAGTGCTAGAAAGTGAAGGCTGAGCATCAACATCCAACTGGCCTTCTCTATCCTCATGCTATACTAGAGTGGAAATGGGACACCATTTCCATGGATTTCATTGTTGGGTTACCGATGTCGAGATATCACCACGATGCCATCATGGTCACGGTTGATAAATTGACAAAAGTAGCTCACTTTTCCTAGTAAAGACCACCTATAAAGCTAGTGTGGTGGCATGTGTTTACTTGGATGAGATGTTAGGTTACATGAGATTCCGTGAAAGATCATTTGTGACCGCGATCCTTTATACACTTCCCATTTCTGGACTACCATGTAGTATGTTCTCGGGACGAAGATTAACTTCAGCATAGCCTATCACCCAGAGACAGATGGACAGACTGAGAGGGTGAATCAGATTTTGGAGGACATGCTCAGGATGTACGTGATGGATCAGCAGTCTAAGTGGGAGGAGTATCTGTACCTTGTGGAGTTTGCCTACAATAATAGTTTCCAGAGTTCTATAGGCATGGCTCCTTTTCAAGCCTTATATGGTAGGGAGTGCAGGACACCCCTTAGTTGGGATAGGTTGGAGGATAGAGTATCTCTGGACTAGCAGCTCTCTTACGGGACATGGAGTAGCAGGTAGTGTTGATCAAAGAGATTACAGAGGCACATGATAGGCAGAAGAAGTACGCTGATCAGCATAGAACCGAGTGTAATTTTGATGTGGGCATGAAGGTTTTCCTTCGTGTTAGGCCACATAAGAGCCCGATCCATTATGGAAAAGGTTCTAAGTTAGCTCCTTGGTTCGTTGGACCTTTTGAGATCTTGGAGAGTATCGCCCGTTGGCTACCATCTAAGCATTGCCACCCAACTTATCTCGCATACATGATGTGTTTCATGTTTTTGTTCTTAGGAGATATATCACAGATCCTTCTCATGTGCTAGATTGGACATCATTGTAGGTGTAGGATCAGGGATAGTTGATGGTGGATCCCATCCGTATCATAGATCGCAGGACCCTGGGCCTTCGAGGCAGAGAGATTGATCAGGTATGGGTGCAGTGGGACAGATATGATGAGACTGCAGCCACTTGGGAGGATGCTACTATGTTACGAGTGCAGTTTCCACATTTGTTCCAGTGACTTCCAGGAGGAAGTCGAGTCTAAGGGGAGGGGGATGTAGTGCCCACTCTCCTTTGACATTGTTTAGATACTGATCCTGACTCTATTGATCATATTTTGGATATTATTATATTTTGATGTAACAGGATGTGTATATACTAGCTCATGGATCATTATGGACATTATCATGTTTTGATTAGCATGATGGTTAGATGTTAGACTATGGATTAATATTGATCTGGATTCAATTATTGTGCTTGAGGATCATTGAGACATTTTTATTATTATGTGGATAATGATATACTAGTTGACATGGATAGGTTATTGATGTTAATTTTAGACATGTGACATTGATTATTATGAATAGCTCTAGTATAGAAATCTATTGGATGATGATATAGTTACAAATTGAATTTTAATGATAAATATTGAATCCTTGATATTGTTGTGATTTAAAATTAATAATTTTATGTTGCTTATGTCATTTGGATGTTCTGATGTGGCCACGAGGCCGAAGGAGGTATTTTGCATTTTGTAGGTTAAAATCACAACAATGTTGGGGGACTGGAGACTAACCATATTGGAATTCAGTGTGAAATCAACAAGGTCACCATGGCAACTGTGTTTGATTGTGTGTTTAGTTGTTAGGATTTCCCATGGGGGGATTTCCATTATTGTGACCATAGGGGCATATATGTGTGTATGTTTATTATGTGTTCCCTTTTTAATTATTGTTGTGTGTATTTTATTTGTAATGTGCTTTTATTTTAATTATTTAAAAGTGATAGTATTATGTGAGAGTCATATAGTTAAAATTTAATTAAATTAAATGGGATGTGGAAGGTGAAATTAAATGTTTTTGTCTTGGTTGAAAATGAAATTTATTTATATATTTTATAACCATATGGTAATTAAATAAATCTTATGTCAAAAGTTGTAATAAATAAATGTCATAGAAATAAATGCATTTTAAAAGAGTGTGTAAGTTACCAAGTATGGGTTGTGTAAGTGAAGTGATAGATTTTGTAAGAAATTGTAAGAGCTTGAGGACAAATTTGGAGGCTTGTAAGAAGATTTTGGAAGGTCAAACCCTCCATTTTCTCTCTTGAAATTGAATTTGAGCTTGGAGGACAAATTTGGGGAGGCTTGTGGGACAAGTTAAACTTGTCCCACACCTCTCAAAATCCTCCACCAACCATGTTTATTAATTTGGAGTCAAAATCAGACTTATTTTATTACATTTTGACATGATTTGTGTAAGTATTGATTGCACTTGTCTTTTAATTTTAAATGCATTCCTTTTGGGGTATGGGCTACATTGTGTGTGTAAGTAATTTTGTCATTTTTCTTTAATGGTGATTTGTTGTTGATGTGGATTGCACTCTTGGGGAAGGAAGAAAAATGATGTGGCATCCCACTTGGAATCCACATCATCCTCTTCCACCCTCTCCTTTAAAATTTGAATTCCTCCTCATTTTGAGGTTGTTGAAGGTTGGAGATTTCACTCTTGGGTCAAATTTCTCTTGCATTTTGGAGCTTGCTTGGTGGAAGAAGAGGATTTGATTGTGCATACATTTACCTTATTGATTTGGGACTGTGTTTTAAGCATAAAAACTACTGTTTTGGAAACAAGTCTCCATCATGGAGAGGTAGGCTCTCACTTTTTAAAATTGTTGTTGTTCCCTCTTTTAGCATGAAATTTGAATGTATTTGTGTTTACAATTCTTAGAGGGATGGGTAGAATGCTTAGGGCATGGTGTGGAGAGAAGACTATGAGGTTTATCAGAGGAGGGATAAGGGATTTACCATTGGCACTTGTCTTGTGGAGGGAGTGTTGGTTGGGATCCACCTAGGGAAAAGAATATGCTTGCATTTCTTACTTTGGGAGGTATAAGGGATAAATTTGGAGGAGGGATAAGGAGGGGTTGAGGAGGGATAAGGTTTATGGGATGGTTATGTTTTGGCGGTTTGTTTTAGGTGGATGCCCAATTTCAACATGGGAGGCATAAGGAGACCTCCATAGTTCTTGCTCTTGCTTGGCTTGCTTGCTTGGAGAAGGAGCCTTTGTTTTGATTGGAATTGTTGTTGTAGTTGAGAACTACATCTTTTTGTTTGTGCATTTCCTTGTGCATGTGAATGTATGTTATATGTGAAAGAAGCTATGTTGCCATGTGTTGTTTTATCATGCTCCATTTCAATATGGTTGGGGCTCGGGGGCCAATGGGGAAAGATGGCTTCTATTTTCCCATTGGGTATCTTGGTTGGGTGGAGAGTGTTGCCTTTCCCCCTTCCTTGTTGTGATTCAAGTTACAAGAATGAAGAAATCAGCAAGCTGTTGTTTGGAGAAAGAAGAATACAGTTTGACAGTCATCTCTTTGAGAAAACTTTTGTAATCCCTTCCCACTTCGCGTGGATGAGTTGTATAATTTTGTAATGTGAAGCCATTGTATGGTAAATGGAAGTCTGAAATTTAATTGAAATGTAAAGATGAAACATTCTATTCTCTGTATTGGAAAAGACTGTCATACAGTTGTATATTTAACATTGAAATTCAAATGTAGAAATGAATTGTATCTTTCTGCTTAGTTTGAAAAGAAAATGGGAAGAACATTTCATACTTGTATTTGAAATTTGAAATCAGATCAAATTGGAAAAGAGATCAGTTGTAATGTTATTTGATTTTCAATAGAAGTATGGCATTGGTTCTTGTAAAATTGTATTGTTGTCAAAGGATAAAGTTCCATTTTGAAAAGAATAAGAATCTCTCTTTTTTTTTTTTATGTTGAGAAGATGCATATGAAATGAAATTAAATGTTATTCTTTCTTGCAAAATTGTATATCAAAACTAGAAACTCAGAGATGCTTTTAGTTTGAATTACATGGATGTTTGATAAGAAACTACATTGGATTAAGTTTAGGAATCATTGCTATTTGAATTTAAAAAAGAGAGACAAACCAAATTTAAAGCAACAACTTGCTATTTTAAAGTTAAATCTGGTAATGTACATTAAAAAAAAAAAAAGAACAGTTCACTTTTATACTTCCCAATCAATTTAAAAATACTATGAATTAACATGCTGAGACTATTCTGAACCCAGCTTGACAAGGAAAATTCGAGAAAACAATTCAATCAATCCAATTTTGAATCAATCCCCTTCCTAAGTCGTTTTTTGTTCCTTGTTGGATAAAAACGCAACTTCAATAAATTGATCAAATTGACACCTTTAAAACATTCTAATTCTTCCCTAAGTTGATCCTCCATGTCTGTTTGACATGTTGAGTGAAGGAAGAGTCCAATTTTTATAAAATTTGTAAGTTGAAAATTGCCAGTTTTAAAATTATAAACCCTGCAGATCTATTTCTTAAAATTGACCCTTGAAACATTACCAAATTCTAAAATTGATGTTTTCTGTGCAAAGAGGACTCCGAGAGCTTTCTGGAAAGTCCAAGTTTGCCAAAAATGGAGCTTCCTATCAAAAGTTATGGCCATTTGAAGTTTTACTTCAAAATGGCCATCCCAAACCAAAAACGAAATAATTCGACCTTAGAAAAATTTAAATTTTGAACTTTAGAAAAATTTCAAAAAAATTCCGCTACCCCCAACCAATCACGTGCTGACACGTGGCAGGGGGTGCACTGATCAAAATGGAAAACTTAACTTTTTGCCCCTTTTGGAAAAATTTCACTTTTTCCTCCGCCGGCCCGCGGCCAATCACAAAGCGCCACGTGGCCATTTGAGCAAGTGCGGAGGCATGGAGGAAAATTTTCCTTTGGAAAATTGAGACTTTGGTTTTGGGAAAAATTTCAAATTTTCCCCTCGACCCTCTCACCCGCACCAATCATGTGATGACACGTGGCATTGGGAAAATTTTCCCAATTTTCTCCTTATCCCCGCAGACCTCAAAGGGAAAATTTTCCCCTAAAACTCCGCTCGGCCATAACTTGAGTTTTACAAGGAGTTAGGAGGACTTCTTTATATGGTTGGAAAGGTGAGGAAATTTCCTATCCAATGAGCCTAGTTTAGGAAAGTTTTGATAAATCTAAGTGTAGGCAAAATATAGTTGAAGTTCAAGGGTTGATAGAGAGCGAGGCTCGGCGATAAATTTCTCCCTGAACCTTAGTAAAACTTGTAACCTCAAAATTGAAACCTTGTAAACTTGTTATAAGATAAAGATGGAAATCTTGTGTTTGGTTAATCAGAATTTGTTCCGGAACCTATTTAGTTTCAAACTAGTGTCTTGCGACTTGGTTGAAGACTCTTCCTATAAAAAAAAAAATTATTCCATAATTTTCCTAGTTTGTTTCTTGGTCTCAAGTGGTAGTTGAAGCAGGCATTACACACACACACACACACGCACCCACAAACGCACAGCACACAGACACACCCCACACACACACGCGCGCATATGCACGCACACACCCCTACGCACATAGAGGTGAGTGTACGGACATGCACACACACACACACATGCACATGCACACATGGACACGCACATACACACACACACACGAACACACACAAGAACATGCACAAGCATACACACACACGGACACGCACATGCACATGCACTGCACACGTCTACAAGCAAATACATGCATACACAAACACGTACACATGCAAACGCACATGCACACACACACATACAGGGCACGCACCCTCGCGCACACAAACGTGATCAGTGTTGTATAGACACAAATACACACAAACACACACACACACACACACTCACACACACACGCACACGCACGTGAGGACATATGCACGTAGGCACACACGCACGCACGCACGCACACCCACAGCACACACACATGGACACGCACATGCACAAGCACATACAAATGAGAATGCACACATGCACACGCACATACACAAGTACACGCACACATACACAACCATCCACACGCACTGAGACGAGCATACACACACACACTTACATGCATGCGGACGTAAATACATACACATGCATGAAAATACACGCACATGTAGTCACATGCACATGGACACGCATACGCACATGTACACACAAATGCACACACACATGCACACCCGTATGCGCACACACATATGCAAATGTATATGCACACACACACACACACACGCACGCACGCACGCATGCACACCCACAGCACACGCACATGGACACGCACATGCACAAGCATATGCAAATGAGAATGCACACATGCACAAGCACACATACACAAGTACACGCACACATACACAACCATCCACATGCACATGCACGAGCATACACACACACACTTACATGCACACGGACGTAAATACATACACATGCACGAAAATACACGCACACATGCATCACATGCACATGCACACACATACGCACACGTACACGCAAATGCACACACACATGCACACCGTATGCGCGCACACACATACGCAAATGCATATGCACACACACACACACGAACACACATACACACACACACGCACACATACACGAACATGCACACGCACAAACGCACATGCACACGAACACGGACATGCACACGCACATGCACACACACAAGCATATGCACGCGAGCAAACACACG
>CM031242.1:170664431-170669431 GCA_018340775.1 Taxus wallichiana var. yunnanensis | reverse complement strand
CGCACAAGAACATGCACACGCACATGCACGTGGGGAGATACGCACGCAGAACACACACACATGCACGCATGCACACACGCACATCCACGGGCACATGCACACGCACGCACACACACACACACACATGCACACGCACATGCAAACACACACGCACACACACACACACAAGGGTACACACATACATACACGATCATCCACACGCACACGAGACGAGGCACACACACACACACTTACATGCACACACGGATGCACACATACGTAAATACTTATACATGCGGGAAAATGCATGCACACGCACACGAACACGGACAGGAACACACATACACATGCACATGCACACGTACACGAACATGCACATGCACACGCACACGCACACACACAGGCATATGCACACGAGCACACACACACGCACATGCACACACATACACACATGCACACGCACACACACACAATCATCCACACGCACTGTAACATCCCCATTTTAAGATACTAGAACAAGGGAATTTATTTTTTTAATACAACGTTCCCTATTATGAATTATATAATTCAAACACACGTTCAAGTTTTAATAATTGTTCTCTTGTCCAACTAATGCAGTTTGGATCACACAATTTCCTTTTAAAACCAATGTTCTCTGTTCACATACTTGCAATATGGAACACACATTCAATGCCATTCAATCATATAACAGTTACCATATGCTGCTGTAAATGACTCGAAGAACTACCGATCTCCCATTTTATGGCTTGGAGTTTGGTGATCTCTCATTTCATGACTCAGCGACTTACCGATCCTTCATATTAATCCATGCATTGTATAATGAATATACAGGGTTCTCTTACCATTTCTAAGTTGTCGAAGTGATCCATTTAAGAAGCCTATACGAATATCTCATTCGATATTAAATGCGACATCTGCATCTTAAACTAGATGATTAGGACAACGCAACCAGCACTTATGATACTTTGGCCAAAGATTTTCACATGCTTTGCATGATCATATTCTGGATGTGATACACACCAATGGAATACGTCCTTCACCTCACTTAAATCTGTTATCTAGAATGATCTTTCTTGGCCTCTACCAGTCCTTCCATTTAAGGTTAACCTCTAACCCCAACTAGCAATATGAACGAGTATAGGAAGTTACTCATGGTAACTAAAGATACACGGACATACGGTGTCGTCCCCTAATGACTCTATGTGTCTAGTTACCTTTAGTCCTCCGGAGTCACTCCGTATACGTGATCACATTCCTATCCCCTAGCCAAGAACTGTTATCTAGAATGTGCCCCTTGCTGATTTTGTGGCTAACTCCCTTTCATCTTTCCTTCTCTTGTGCTTCAGTCACAAAATTTTGCTTTTTAGGCACTCAAAACCTTCTGGAAATGACACCATTGGATAGAGCTCTTTCTCAGCTTTCCAGAAAGGCAAATTTTTCCTCCTAACTCCATGTATTTTTGAAGTTATGGCTCGGTGGAGTTTTTGTGGGAAATTTTCCCTTAGAAGGCCCGCAGCCAATCAAGATGTGCCACGTGTCCAAAGACTTGGCCCTGTTTTCCCCACCGACCCAATTTGGTCTTGTTTTCCCTAAAACTTCAAATCACCATATCTTTTGATCCAGAGCTTAGTTTTTCACGTTCTTTATATCAATGGAAAGCTGGTGAAATTCTCTACAAGATTCTAGGGTCAATTTTGCATTTTGGTGGAGTTTGGAGAGAGAAAATCAAAAATGATTCTGGCACGTGGTCATGAACAGAAATGATATTTCAACCACCGATTTTAATGAAGAATGGCTCGCATTTTCTCCCAGCATGGTTAAAAATGTCAGGGAATGGGTCTGTCAGGTCGCCCATGCTGTTTTGATGGCATTTTGGTCAATGGTTGAACCCCTTGCATGTTTTCCCACGTTTCTCTCTCCTGGGGTCGTGGTTTACACTGTAAAAGCCAGAATGAGTTCATTTTTGAAAAGGGAGACACTTTTTCAGCTCTGCAACTTCCTTTTTCTTCCTCCTTGGCAGAATTTGTGAAGAAATTTTACCTTTCCATGTAATGCAAAGCACCTTTTCTTGCCTCTAGATCACTTTGTAATGTCTTGTATTAGATTCGAGATGTTGATATATGTTACGTGATTAAAATCCTTCAATCCTTTCATATATCTATCATTGTTTTCTTGATCTGTCATTACATTTTGAGCATTTGTGCATGTTTTGTGTTGAGTTTCCTTGTGGATTGTGTATTTCATACAAGCATCGAGTGTCTACAACTCCTTTGGTTCATCACCTATTAGCATTAGTTCTTTCTTTTTTGCATTCTCTATCTCTGTCTCCTTGGAATTTAGAGAAGACTTAGGAGTTTAAACCTCTGCAATTGTACAAGTGAATTAGCTGATCAGAGGAGTTGAGGAACTAGCCTCTAATCTAGAGATTCCTCTTCCATTTTACAAGTCCCACACTTGGGAAGAGGATTCAATGTTGTGCAATCACACTGGATGCATAGGGTGATCAAACTAGAAATCGATCAACATCCGGGTGTCGCTGATTTGTAACAACAAGAACTTAGTATCTAGCTTATGTAAACTTGATGATTTAATTCGGGAGGGCATTGTAATATGTCAGCTATAACATTGTGTCGTCATGAAGGCCCCGCCTTCATGAAGACACCATATTGTAGCTGGCGTATGTCAATGTCCTACGGAATCCTCCCATCGAGAGTACACATCCAACTCAAGTGTGATTTGGTTATGATCTTAATATTTAAGATCAACTTTCAGCAGCCATGTTGATCCTTTATCCTCGTTCTTGTTACAGTTGTATGTAGCTAAGAGAGACTTAATCCGTCTTCTAGCTTACTACGCATCTCCTCCTTCATACCGAAGGGTAGCATTTTCTCTACTTGGTTCCTTTCTTAATCTTTGGACTAATCAGCCCATTATCGATAAACTTAATAAGTTTAACCTATTAAACTTAACCAAGTTTTCCACAACTGTAAACAAATTCAGAATTCCATCTTATTAGACGTCATTTAAACGAGGTATAATTTTAAATGAATTTATTCATTTATCCTCCTTAACCTTACATAGTTAAGGTCTCATTAATAATAGATATGTTTTCCCATATCCTTATTTTCTCGAATTTTAAACATTGAGGCTATTAACTGAGTCCGAATGTAAGGTTCGGCTGTTCCTAAGTTATTTGATATTCCTTAGCTTTCAAGCTAATCCCAAATACCTTTCAATTAAGAGATAATGTTTACCTAAATCCTTTTTGATGTCAATTTAAAATTCATATTAACCCAAGTATGAACTAATTGCACATTTCAACGTAAAAGTTGCATTTAGGTAGAGAATAGATGTTATTCCTTTTAAATCCATCCATTAACATTTGAATAATTCCAAATCAAGGAATAATGTTATATTCTCAAACTTATTCAACAATATCAAACTGATATAGTCATTAAAAATATCACACTGCGTATTTGTATTCATCCATCGACTTTACAATCTATACATTTGCGGTAGTCCAAATGACTGGATTTTGTTTATATTAAACAACATTACAACTCCTAAAGATAGAAGAATGTAACTTCTTCCTTTTCATTTCCTCATGGAGGAGTAATAGTTATCAATACAATCCATCTTCAGTTAATCAAAAGAAGTATCAGAAAACAACCATGTCTTCGTTTGTAATCAAGTTTCATCTGCAAAATTACTTGCATGGGTCAGTTCATTGAACTGAGCATATTAAGCACTTGTCATTAAAATGAAGTGCTTTTAATTAACTGTCTCAATAAAAGAACCCTGCTTTTATGAAACGTTAATATGAATATCATTCAAGAATTAAGTATCAAAAAGGATGACCAGCATAACAACTCAATCATCTAATTACCATCCCAATCAAACAAAAAGATTACTTTCTCCCAAATAATTACTACAGAAGTAATTTCCTCTAAGTAGTTCCAGATTAAAACATCTGTATGAACTAATACACATATGTATATAATGTTGTTTCTAATGTATTTGTTGTCAGTTCTATTCCCTTTTTTTTTTTTACAGTTGAAATTTCAAGAGATATATTTCAAATAAGAATTCCAATAGAACTACCTTCCTTTCATACAACTCATCCAATTTCAAACAATCAAATGCAGAAGAGAAAAGTAGTCATTCACCATGAAAATACTGGTGTCATTTCTCAAATTCATCAACAGCATAATACTTCTTTTAATTTAGAAAAGAAGGAAAACAACAATTAATTGCTGATGCTTACGCCTAAGGCAGTAAGAAATTCCTTCAATATCAAATATAGAATCTCAACCGTATAAGAGAAGAAATAATCATTACTTCAAATTATCCATCCAATATTCTCTTCCTTTTCATCATAACTGTAATAAATAATTTATACAAGAAGTGAAAATAGTCAAAAGAAAGAACATTTAAACCCATAATCGAATGAAAAGAAGAAGTTTCATATCATCCCTTCTCATTGCTTAGCTGATTATCAACTAATTAGGGCCGATCTGCACCCATAGGATAACTTCTTTTAACATTATATTTCAGTAGTTAGAACTTACTAATCACCATTCAAGGAAGCATATCAGAGCTCATTGGCATCTGATTCCACAATATATATATATATATATATATATATAACAACAGAATCTTCCAATTAAAATCCTTTCCAATAGTTATTTCCCCAAACGAACATTTCCAGCTAGGTCTGAACAAGCAAGAATGTACAGCTAGTTACAAAATCATGATTCTTAGCATAATAATAAAAAGAATCGTTTTTTCAAACATTAAAGTAAGAATTCAACTTCAGTTCGGTTTGAATATATACATATATATATATATATATATATATATATATATATACACACATATAATTTCATCATCGAGTCTAAAGAAGATCGAAATAGTAAACTCTATTCCATCCAACAGATACCTAGATACTCAATTCTAGAATTAGGTAAATAGTTCCTAAAACAAATTCTTTCACTGATTTC
>CM031242.1:170634431-170649431 GCA_018340775.1 Taxus wallichiana var. yunnanensis | reverse complement strand
GTTGTTGTTGTACACTCTTACATGTTATATAGACGTAAATGTCTCAGAGAGTGAATTATAAAAAAAAAAGAAATGATTGTGTTAGAAGTTCTTTTGGTATCGATGCTTACGGACCAGTTGCCATGAACTCTGGTCAACTTTTGGAAAGGTAAATAGTAGTTTTTGCATATTGAAATATACTATGCAGAATGAATCATACTGTTGGATTATGTCTGTGCTAAATAGTGGATATTTGGTTAAAAAGTGAAAAGAGGTAATATGATCCTTCTTCCTTTTATTCGATTATTGATTTTCGTTTATTTCTCTTTGGACTATTATCATTGATTGATGTCACATTTGGATTAAAATTTCTAGTAGAGTTATGAGGAAAGGAAAGAGAGTGTGAATGGATAATTGAATTAATGATCATTTTCTCTCATCATACGGTTGGAAATCTATAATTGTTATGGAATGAATTTCGTATCTTGCTTGGGTTAAGCATTTGTATTTAAATTGTTGTTTACTTTTCTCTTACGTTTTAATTGTTTGAGATTAGACAAGTAGTATGAAAGGAAAGGAAAATGGTTCTTTGGAAGTTTTATTTAAAATCTAATTGTGAATCTTCCTCTAACTAATGTAGGGAAAGGAATTGATAGTATTATGTTAGAACAGCAATTACATAATTGTATTTTCAGTTCTTACGGATGTTTGTAATCTAGAAATGTTTGAAGGAAATTACTTCTTGTTATAAGTATTCGAAAGAGGACAAGTAATCCTTTGACCGATGGGATGGTAATTAGATGATTAAGTTGATATGTTGTTCATCCTTTTTGGTATTTAATTCTTGAATGATGTTCATATTAACGTTTCATAAAAGCAGGGTTCTTTTATTGAGACAGTTAATTAAAAGCACTTCATTTTAATGACAAGTGCTTAATATGCTCAGTTCAATGAACTGACCCGTGCAAGTAATTTTGCAGATGGAACTTGAGTATAAACGAAGACATGGTTTTTTTCTGATACTTCTTTGATTAACTGAAGATGGATTGTAATTGATAACTATTACTCCTCTACGAGGAAATGAGAAAAGAAGAAATTACATTCTTCTAACTTATGAGTTGTAATGTTGTTTGATATAAACAAAGTCCAGTCATTTGACCTGGCAAATGTATAGATTGTAAAGCCGATGGATGAATACAAGTATGAGAAAGTGATATTTTTAATGATTGTATCAGTTTGATATTGTTGAATAAGTTTGAGAATATAACATTATTCCTTGATTTGGAATTATTCAAATGTTAATGGATGGATTTAAAAGGGAATAACATCTATTCTTTACCTAAATGCAACTTTTACGTTGAAATGTGTAATTAGTTCATACTTGGGTTAAGATGAATTTTAAATTGACATAAAAAAGGATTTAGGTAAACATGATCTCTTAATTGAAAGGTATTCGGGATTAGCTTGAAAGCTAAGGAATATCAAATAACTTAGGAGCAGCCAAACCTTATATTCGGACTCCGTTAATAGCCTTGAATGTTTAAAAATTTGAAAAATAAGGATATGGGAAAACATATCTATTGTTAACAGACCTTAACTATGTAAGGTTAAGGAGGATAAATGAATAAATTCATTTAAAATTAGACCTCGTTTAAATGACGTCTAATAAGATGGAATTCTGAATTTGTTTACAGTTGTGGAAAACTTGGTTAAGTTTAATAGGTTAAACTTATTAAGTTTATCGATAATGGGCTGATTAGTCCAAAGATTAAGAAAGGAACCAAGTAGAGAAAATGCAACCCTTCGGTATGAAGGAGGAGATGCGTAGTAAGCTAGAAGATGGATTAAGTCTCTCTTAGCTACATACAACTATAACAAGAATGAGAATAAAGGATCAGCATGGTTGCTGAAAGTTGATCTTAAATATTAAGATCATAACCAAATCACACTTGAGCTGGATGTGTACTCTCGATGGGAGGATTCCGTAGGACATTGACATACGCCAGCTACAATATGGTGTCTTCATGAAGGCGGGGCCTTCGTGATGACACAATGTTATAGCTGACATATTACAATGCCCTCCCGAATTAAATCATCAAGTTTACATAAGTTGGATACGAAGTTATTGGCTGGGGATAGGAATGTGATCACGTATATGGAGTGACTCGGAGGACTAAAGGTAACTAAACACATGGAGTCGTCTAGGGATGATGTCGTATGTCTTGCGTATCTTTAGTTACCATGAGTAACTTCCTATACTCATTCATATTGCTAGTTGGGGATTGGAGCTTGACCTTAAATGCAAGGACTGGAAGAGACCAGGAAAGACCATTCTAGATAATAGACGAAGTGAGGTGAAGGACTTATTCTAATGATGTGTACCACACCTAGGAATATGATCATGCAAAGCATGTGAAAATCTTTGGCCAAAGTATCGCAAGTGTTGGTTGCGTTGTCCTAATCACCTAGTTTAAGATGCAGGATGTCAGATGAATATCAGTAATAGATATTCAGATAGGCTTCTTAAATGGATCACTTCGATAACCGAAACGATAAGAGAACCCTATATATTCATTATACAATGCACAGATTTACATGAAGGATCGATAAGTCACCAATTCATGAAATGAGAGATCGTTGAAACTCCGAGCCATAAAATGGGAGATCGGTAGTTCTTTGAGTCATTTATAGTAGCATATGGTAAGCTGTTATATGATTGAATGGTATTGAATGTGTGTTCCATATGCAAGTATGTGAACAGAGAACATTGGTTTTAAAAGGAAATTGTGTGATCCAAACTGCATTAGTTGGATGAGAGAACAATTATTAAAACTTGAACGTGTGTTTGAATTATATAATTCATACAGGGAATGTTGTATAAAAAAAAAGAAAAATTCCCTTGTTCTAGTATCTTAAAATGGGGATGTTACATCTTGGTATCGAGTGAAGGTTGCGCAGCTCTTGGACCTAATGAGTCCATAATTTAATAAGGTTTACATTTTCTTATTGAACAGAAAATGGTCAGAACAAGAAGAAATGCTGCGAACAACCCATTACCGGGTGGAGAAGTAGCTACTTCTCAGAAGCTAGATGAAATTTTTGCTGCCCTACTAGACACGAGAGATTGTTTGACTGTTTTGGAACAAACGGTCAATGGGCAATGAAGAGGAGGAAGAAGAAGAAGCTGATATAAATGATCAGCCATCTCCTCGTGGACAACACCAATGGAGGGAGTCTAGGTGTTGATAATAGTAATGTGAATGCTCCTAATCATCCCGGAACTAAAAGGGCAAGATTAGTAGTTTGTTGTTACAAATCAAAGACACCCCACGGATGTTGATCATATTTCTAGTTTGATCATACTAGCATCCAGTGTGATTACACAACATTGAATCCTCTTCCCAAGTGTGGGACTTGCAAAAATGGAAGAGAAATCTCCAGATTAGAGGCTGGTTCCTCAACTCCTCTGATCAGCTATTTTACTTGCACAATTGCAGAGGTTTAAACTCCTAAATCTACTCTAAATTTCAAAGGGACAAGGATAGAAAATGCAAAAAGAAAGAACTAAAACTAATGCTAATAGGTGATGCACCAAAGGAGTGGTGAGCATTTTTTACTTCTGCAAATTGACACAGTTCATAAAATGCAACAAAAACAACATGCACAAACTGATAGCTGTAATGAAGTGTTAGAAATTAGGCAAACAACACCAGCAGAGGATAAAAACTAATCACAGGGCCTGTATTGTTATTTTAACATCAAAATCACTTGCATTCAAACACCTGAAAGGCAAAAATATAGTTGTAGTTTCTAGAAAAGGTCTGTTATTCCACTAAATCACTTCCAAGGTGAAAAAGGGAGCTTGCCATACACAAAAAATGTTCAACCCTTTGAAAAATGAGCCAAATCTAGCTTTTACAGTGCAAGGGACGAGCCTAGGAGAGAGAAACATGGGAAAACATGGAAGGGATTCAACCATTGACCAAAATGCCATCAAAACAAAGCATGGGTGACCTGACAGACCCATTCCCTGACATTTTTAACCATGCTGGGAGAGAATACGAGCCATTCTTCATTAAAATGGGTGGTTGAAACGTCATTTCTATTCATGACCACATGCCAGAAGCATTTTTTGATTTTCTCTCTCCAAACTCCACCAAAATGAAAAATTGACCTTGGAATCTTGTAGATAATTTTACCATCTTTCCATTGATATAAAGAATGCGAAAAACTGAACTCTGGATTGAAAGATATGGCGATTTGAAGTTTTAGGGAAAAATAGGGCCAAATCGGGTCGCTTTGATATTTTTGGCCTGGACACGTGGTGAGTTCTGATTGGCTGCGGGCCTTCTAGGGGAAAATTTCCCACAAAAACTCCACCGAGCCATAACTTGAAAAATACATGAGTTAGGAGGAAAACTTTACCTTTCTGGAAAGCTAAGAAAGAGCTCTATCCAATGGTGCCATTTCAGAAGGTTTTGAGTGCCTGAAAAGCAAAATTTTGTGACTGAGGCACAAGAGAGGGAAGAATGAGAGGAGTTAGCCACAAAATGAGTAGGGGGCACATTTTGGATAACAATAGCTAAACTTACAAATGACATAAAGAGAATAAGTCCTCCAAATTTTGATGGAACAACCCTTGGGGACGGAGCCGAGAATTGGCTCGGTGAAATGGAGAAGTACTTTGCAATAAGAAACTTCTCCGAGGAGACCAAAGTGATATGGGAGCATATAAGCTTTCTCATGAAGCATCATCATGGTGGGACAACCATAAGGTTGAGTTGAATATTATCAAATCGAGAAAGAACTTGGGATCAATTTAAGGGTTACTTTAGGCAACGATGGCTGCCTCAACTCTATTTTGATAGGAAAATGACTGAATTTCAGAGGCGGTCGTAAGGAAGGCCGACGGTGATGAGAATCATTGGGAAGGGTTTACTAAACTCCTTAAGTATGTGTTGCATAGTACCAAGCTGATGAGAAGTTTAGAATACGAAAGTTCATAATGGGACTAAATCCCATCATTGGTGGCGAAGTGGATGTCCACGGTCTAACCACCATGAAAGGAGTTGTCGAAAAGGCAATAAGACAGGAACAGAAATTGAGAGCAATTTCTGCTCATAGGGAAGAGATAAGGAAGAAGATTCCCAACTCTTCTTCATCTCTCGCACCTAAAAGGGGGCCTTGGAAAAGGTTTGGTGTGAATTTTTTTTTGTTGTAGATAACAACAAGAAATCTGTAATGAACAAACCTATAAATAGTGTGTGGAACAACTTCGCAAAAGTTAGTGGTAATGGACAAAAGTCCTATGGGAGCCAGAATGATAACTTCAAAGCTGGTAACAAATTTGAGCCTAGGAAAGGGCCAATTGGAGGATGCTTCAACTGTGGAAAGGACCATTAGGTGAGTCACTGTCCTCTGAAAAAGGATGATCGCGATCAACAACATAGGATACACGCTGCGGTGGCTAACTGACAAGCTGAAAAGCAAGTTACGCCTATAGAAGTTTCGGGTAAGTTATTCGGTACACCTGTAGTCATACTTTTTGATAGTGGAGCTACTGAATGCTTTATTTCTACTAAACTTGTAATGAAATTAAAAATAAAGGCTGAACGAATGGATAAGACATGGACAGTACATTATGGGAATAATGTTGTCCATATAGTCGAAATGTGCCTTTTGGGGCAATTCTTGATTTGCCCGGTTCTCCACCGAAGTTGACTTTGTATGTCACTCCCTTAGGATCATATGACATAATTATTAGAGTTAACTGGTTGGTAGAACATAAGGCAAAGGTCGACTGTTATGAAAAACAAATTTGTTGTTTTGACGACCTGTAGAAAGCAACAGTCATTCAGGGTGTAAAGCGTGAAGTTGCAGTTAGGAAACTAACAGCTATGCAACTAAAAAGGGCTAAAAATAGAGGTTGTACCTTGTATGTAGTAAAAATGAAAGAAAATCTTTGAGGAGGATAATGATTTCACGGAAAGATATCCATTATTAAGGGATTTTAGTGATGTATTTCTAGAGGAATTACTGCAGGTCTTCCACCCAAACGAGAGTTTGACTTTGTAAAAGAAATCAAGCCAGGAACTAAATCCATATCTAAGGCACCTTATAGAATGACCACCCTCAATTTGGTAGAGTTAAAGGCTCAATTATAGGAACTTTTGACTAAATTTGCTGATAAGACCAAGCATCTCACCATGGGAGCACCTTTGGTAATTTTGTAAAGAAAAAGGATGTCATATTGAGACGTGCATTGATTATAGAATGTTGAACAAGGAAACTATTAAGAATCGATACCCACTTCCTAGGATTGATGATCATTCGACCGGATGTGTGGAGCATCAATCTATTCAAAAATAGATCTTCGATCCGGGTATCATCGCCTAAGAATAAAGGAAGAAGATATTCATAAAACAGCTTTTAGAACAAGTTACGGGCATTATGAATTCACGGTGTTACCTTTTGGGTTGACAAATGCACCTACCTCCTTCATGAATCTGATGAACAATATTTTTCAAGAATACCTAGACAAGTTTGTGCTTGTATTCTTAGACGACATTCTTATATACTCTAAAAATGTCGAAGAGCACCAAGAACATTTAAGGGTAGTCTTTGGAAGTTTTAAGAAAGAGGAAGTTGTATGGTAAACTATCTAAATGTTCCTTTTATGATGCAGAGGTGCATTATTTGGGACACATTATAAGCAAGAACGGAACGCCATTGTAGACCCTTCAAAGATCGCAGCTATAACCAAGTGGCTGCGCTAAGAACGTGCATGAAGTAAGAGGCTTCATGGGCTTGGCAGGATATTATAGAAAGTTCGTTAAGGATTTTTCAAAATTGCTGCCCCAATCACTTCACTGCAAAGAAGAAGGATAAGAAATTTATCGGGTCGACAAATGTGAATCGCCTTTAAAAATTTAAAGGACAGTTAACTACAACACCTATTTTAAGCGTACTGAGATCCAAATGAAAATTTTATGGTTGTAACGGATGCATCGGGAGAAGGCCTTAGAGGTATTACGTGCAGAATGACCATGTTATAGCTTATGAAAGCAGAAAGCTTAAGTTACATGAGCAATTATGCTCCACACGACCTAGAGCTCACTTTGCCATTGTACATGCACTTCAAATGTGAGGCATTACCTTTAGGAAAACCTTTTGAGTTAAAAACTGACCATCTAGGGTTGAAGTATATTTTTACTTGAGCCAAATTTGAATGCAAGACAACGAAGATGGTTAGAATTTTTGTCTCAAGTATGATTTTGATATAGGCTACATCAAAGGCAAGGAAAATAGAGTGGCGGATGCTCGAGTCGAAGGAAGCACATCTCTACTCTTATAAAGTTAAAAACTCGGTTAAGGATGAGGTGAAAGATGCCTTGGAATCAAATCCTTATTTCAAACAAGTTAAAACAGCCCTTGCTGCAGATCCAAAGGATGTGAGGTATAAAGGATTTCGCTTTGATAGCGAAGGAATTTTGAGGTTCGAAAATAGGGTCTATATACCCTTGGCAAATGATTTAAGAAGGAAATTGTTAATCGAATTCCATAATTCACCTTTTTTACGGACATCTGGCATTACAAAAATGTTTGCTGATCTTAAGAAGCGATATACGGAAGGGAATGAAAAAGGATGTGGTGGAATTTGTAACACACTTCGCTTGGAATGTCGGCGTGTTAAGGCGGAACATATGCATCCCATTTGGATTATTGTATCCCCACGGTGTTCCACAGTACAAATGACAAGTGATAATGATGGATTTCATTCAAGGATTGCCTATGTCAAGGAATAAGCATGATATCATCCTGGTTGTCGTCGACAAATTAACCAAAATGGCACAATTCATTGCTTTGGTAATTTGAAAGACGATGCACCAGTGTTAGCAAGAAGATTTATACATGAAATTTTCAGATTACATGGAATACCCGAATTAATCATATCGGACAGAGATCCAAGGATGACATCAAGGTTTTGGCAAATGCTTAATGTGGCCTTGGGAACTAAATTAAACTTCAGCTCTGCATATCATCCGGAGATGGATGGACAGACCGAGAGAGTCAATCAAGTTTTAGAGGATAAACTTGAGAGATGGACAGACCGAGAGAGTTTCTTGGGAGGATAAACTTTGTTCGGAGGTTTGTCCCAGATTTTGTAGCCCTTGTCAAACCTATCACCAAAATGTTAAAGAAAAGCATGGCTTTCAAGTGGACAAACAGAAGGCAAGGAGAGTTTTGAAGCAATCAAAGAAGCCATCTCTTAAGCACCAACTCTCATCAACCCGGACTTCTCCAAGGATTTCATCCTCTATGCATTTGGAGGTAATGACACTATTTCGCCATTTTGGTACGGTAGAACAAGGATAACGATGAGTAGCCAATTACTTTCTTCACCCGAGCCTAGATGACTATGAGGTGAGGTATTCTTTTATTGAGAAGCATGTCTTTGGCAAGAATCGAAGCTTGAAGAAATTCAAGCATTTAGTCTCAAACAACAAGGTCCAATTGCTGGTCTCACATGTTGGGGTTAAGGACTTCATCCTCAACAAAGATTTGAATGAGAAAAGGGTAGGTTGGATCACTGTGTCATGGAGTATGACATTGAGATCAAAATCACCAAGTGGTAAGAGGAAAAGGATTGTGTGAGCAGCTGGTTTTGGGAAGCAAAAAGAAGCATGCAATGAAGGAGAGGATGTTTTGACAGTTCAAGACAGCCATGAGCCATGTGGCACTCAAGAAGAAAACAATGCTGCCCCCACTCCTTGCTAGACCCAAGGTATAATGCACTTCCTAAGTATAGGCCTATGCCCTCGGAGATGAACAAGACCCAAAGAAGACACTTCAGATTGCAGGCTGTCCTATATGCCATTGTTGATGGAGTTTTGTTCAAGAAAGATGTGAATGGAGTGCTTCTTTGAGATGTATTAGCACAAATCAGATTCATAGGGTGTTGGAAGAATTCCATGGTGGACCAGTGGTGGTCATTTTGCACCAAGAGTGACAAACTCTAAAAATCATGAAGGCTGGTTATTATTGGCCTAAAATTTTCAAAGTGATTTCTATGCATGGATTAAGAGGTGTAAGAGTTGTGCATTCTTCACAGGAAAGAGAGACTTGCTACCCTTCCATTGCATCCAATCTCGGTTGACCAACTATTCATGCAATGGGGTTTGGACTTCATTGAGTCATTAATCCCAATTCAAGTCAAGGGCACAAATGGATTTTGTGACCACGGACTACTTCACCAAATGGGTGAAGCAAGTAGCACTCAAAGAAGCAAATGAGTCCAAGCATCTTAGACTTTTATGAGGGGATAGCAACTAGATTTGGTATACCTGCTACAATAATATCGAGATAATGCATTGGCATTCATTGGATCCAAGGCGTCGAGTGGGCTATCAAGAACGGGATCTACCTAAGCACTTCATCAAACTATTACCCTCAAGGTAATGGCCAGTGAGTCTACAAACAAGAACTTGTTGAGGATCATTAGGAGGACTCTTGATGAGAATCGGAGGCCTTGGCATACCAAATCGAAATCAACCTTATGGGTGATAGGATAACTCCCAAGAGATCCACGGGTAACTCTCCATTCAAACTTGTCATGGAAGAGAGTCAATCTTGCCCATGTCACTTGAGTTGCCAACATTAGAACTCATGAAGCAATTAGAGTTGCTAGAGTTTGAGCCCATGGAGGTGATGGAGCTGCGGGGAGGTCGAAATCGGGCATCCCAAGCAATGGAAAAGGACCAAGCTTTGATCAAAAAGACCTTTGATAGGAAGGCCAAGGATAGATCTTTTCGGGTTGGAGATCTAGTGTTGAAATGGGATGTGGATAGAGTAAAACCGGGAAGGCATTCAAAATTTGATGCCATTTGGAGTGGCCCATACATGGTCATGAAGTGCAAGAACAACAATGCTTTCCAATTGGCCTCATTAGATGGTGAAGAACTATAGATTCCAGTCAATGGAATCTATCTCAAGCGTTGCTTCTAAAGGGAAATTTACCACCTTGTAAATATTAGATTAGATTTTCATTCCTCTAAGTGCTTGTGCACATTGTTTTCTTTGTAGGTTAGTTTTGTTTTCCTAAGTGCTTTGGCACACTTGCTGTCCATGGAGATGTTTTGCAGTCCTTGCTTCCATCGTGTGATATTCCATCTTCCTCCTTGCACATTCTAAGTCAGTTGAGGTTTTAAACAGAATATTTGATGACTCCATGCCCAATGGACTGCTTCAGGCAACTGGTATTTTCATCTAGCAGGCAGATGACCCCTCTGAGTCACCAAAATTGTTATCCAAAATGGTGCCCCAGCTCGTTTTTGTGGCTAACTCCTTGTGTTCTTGCCTCTCTTGTGCCTCAGTCTACATTTTTGATTTTTAGGCACTCAAGGCTTTCTGGAAATGACACCATCAGATAGAGCTCTCTCTCAGCTTTCCAGAAAGGTAAAGTTTGCCTCCTAACTCCTTATATTTTTCAAGTTATGGCTCGGCGGAGTTTTTGTGGAAAATTTTCCCATTTGAGGCCGCACAACCAATAGGAAGCTACCACGTGGCAGAGGAGTTTGGGGCGCGGGGAATTTTTGAAAATTTTTCCAAAGACAAAAAAGAGGTAAAATTTGAAATTTTTTCCCGCCGATCTGTTTTTGGGCCGTTTTTGCCCTAAATCTTCAAACGATCATATCTTTTGATCTAGAGCTCAGATTTTCACGTTCTTTATATCATTGGAAATCTGTTAAAATTCTCTACATGATTCCATGGTCAATTTATAATTTTGGTTCAGTTTGAGAGAGAAAATTTAAAAATAGTTTTGGTACATGTCCATGGCTTAAATGACATTTCAACAACCAAATTTAATACAAAATGGGTCGCATTCTTCTCCAATATGGTCAAAAATGACAGGGTATGGGTTTGTAAGGTCCTCCATGTTGTTTTAATGCATTTGCCATCAATGAGGAATGGGCTCCCACGTTTTTATGTTTTCTCTCCGGGCTCGACCCATGCATTGTAAAAGCCAGATTTGGCTCATTTCTTGAGGGTTGAACACTTTTTGGCATTGCAAACTTCTTCTTTCACCTCCAGCAAGTGATAGTTGTAAGAATCAGACCTTTTTCACAGTTTGTAACAGGTTTATACCTCTTTGATGGTGGAATGCAAGAGATTTTTACATGGAATTGACAAAGTCTGCAAACTCGTTAATGCTTTCAAATCCTCTGTTTGTATTGTTTTTACTTCATTTTAAGACCTCTAATTACATCTATCAGCTAGTGTATGTTTTCCCTTGTTGCATTTCATGAATTTGTGTCTATTTACATGGCAAAAAAATGTTTCACCACTCCTTTTGGTGCATCACCATCTTTAGTTTAGTTTCATTTTTGCATTTTTATCCCTGTCTCCTTGCAATTTAGAGTAGGATTAGGATCTAAACCTCTGTAGTTGTGCAAAATATAGATCTAAATCAGAGGAGTTTGAGGAACCAGCCTCTAATTTGGAGATTCCTCTCTCATTTTCACAAGTCCCACATTTGGAGAGAGGTTTCCATGTTGTGCAATCACACCTTTGGATGCCTAAAACATCAATTCGAGAACCTTGATTTGCATCCGTGGGTCTTTGCTGATTTGCAACAATAGTCCTTACAAGTTTCAGCGCCAAGTTTGGTGGGAACAAGAAAAAGTTGGAGGCATCCAACTAGCTAAGTGGCTAAAAAGGGAATTACATGCAAAATTTGAAAAAGGAAACTCACCAACCTGATTCGGCGGTGGCGTGAGGAATGAGGAAAAAGCACTGCATTCAATGCATTTAATGACCTTGGTCTTAGCGACCAACTCGCCTTGGAAAGAGGGTAGAGGAAAAATTTGTTTGTCATTGTGTGCAATCGGGTTTTTAGTTGCTCTGCATTTTTTTCCATGGTTCTGTCGAACCTGCTGTTATTTTTGGTTATTGTTGTTGTTGTTGGAATAGCCACGGCTATTTTTGAGCTTGAGGAAGTTAGTGGACTGTTGGGAAAGCCCTGCTGTGGACGCCATGGAGAGAAATAGCTCCTTTGGATGCGGTTTTCTTCAAACTACAAAAAAAAATATACAGGCATGTTAAGCCCTTCTCCTTAAACCGTTTTCTTTTGTTTAAACGTCTCATTAAAACAACCCTACTCTTATGAGGGGTGATTTAGTTAAATGATGTTGTTGTTTTGAATGAAATGATCTCTGGACTGAGTCATTTTTCCTTTGCTGAGTACGACTTGGGTAATTTCTTTTGCGAATTAGGTGAATGAAATAAGTCTGCTCTTGATGTGTGAGTTGTTTGGCAATGTTGGGTAATTGATCTTTACTCAATATGAGTTGAGTTTGTGCTGAATAATACATTAGCTATGTGTGTATTAATTCTGAGTTTTGTGCGTTCTTGTAAAAATGGAAAGATAAGGTGATTTTGTATGCCTGGTTCGAACTGTCATAATAAAAAGGAACACGGCTTTGGTATTTCTTACAAATAAGTGAAATAAAGGGGGGGTTGTGCTTGTTGTATGAGATTGTTTTTTACTGTGTTTTGCATACACATCTATTACCCTATACGGGTTTGAATTGACAAATGTATTGTTATGCGAATATTGTATTTCTGAGTTCAGTGTGTGGAAACATTTGGGAAGAACAAATTCGTGGTGATGTTGGTAAACTATTGTGCGAGTTATATCTCCTAGATGTTTTTCATTGCATAGAATACGGGCTCCCTGGGACAGTAAGGTCATAGTAGCATCTTACTTTGTTGTTCTAATTAGATATGGTGTTCTGCCTATTGGTTCTTGGTATTCATATAGGATTGTTTGGAAGGAAGTTCTGATCTGAATGGGAACAAAAAAATTCAGTCTATAGAATAGACTGGGTAGAGTATACAAATCCTACTCTGTGTCCTGCTGAACTCAAGGATATATATATATAATTTTAAGGATTGAGAACCTTTCATTGTTTTCATTGGAGCAGAATATGAATGGATTTCTTACTTTGCTGTTGGAAAGTGAATTCTCTCATTATTATGACGAAAGTGTGACTTGTTGTTGTTGTACACTCTTACATGTTATATAGACGTAAATGTCTGTAGAGTGAATTATTTTTAAAAAAGAAATGATTGTGTTAGAAGTTCTTTTGGTATCGATGCTTACGGACCAGTTGCCATGAACTCGTCAACTTTTGGAAGGGTAAATAGTAGTTTTTGCATATTGAAATATACTATGCGGAATGAATCATACTGTTGGATTATGTCTGTGCTAAATAGTGGATATTTGGTTAAATAGTGAAAAGAGGTAATATGATCCTTCTTCCTTTTATTCGATTATTGATTTTCGTTTATTTCTCTTTGGATTGTTATCATTGATTGATATCACGTTTGGATTAAAAATTTCTAGTACAGTTATGAGGAAAGGAAAGAGAGTGTGAATGGATAATTGAATTAATGATCATTTTCTCTCATACTGAGTTGAAATCTATAATTGTTATGGAATGAATTTAAATCTTGCTTGGGTTAAGCATTTGTATTTAAATTGCTGTTTACTTTTCTCTTGAGCTGCGTTTTAATTGTTTGAGATTAGACAAGTAGTATGACGGGAAAGGAAAATGGATTCTGGTTTGGAAGTTTTATTTAAAATCTAATTGTGAATCTTCCTCTAACTAATGTAGGGGAAAGGAATTGATAGTATTATGTTAGAACAGCAGTTGCATAATTGTATTTTCAGTTCTTACGGATGTTTGTAATCTGGAAATGTTTGAAGGAAATTACTTCTTGTTATAAGTATTCGGAAAGAGGACAGTAATCCTTTGACCGATTGGGATGGTAATTAGATGATTAAGTTGATATGCTGTTCATCCTTTTTGGTATTTAATTCTTGAATGATGTTCATATTAACGTTTCATAAAAGCAGGGTTCTTTTATTGAGACAGTTAATTAAAAGCACTTCATTTTAATGACAAGTGCTTAATATGCTCAGTTCAATGAACTGACCCGTGCAAGTAATTTTGCAGATGGAACTTGAGTATAAACGAAGACATGGTTGTTTTCTGATACTTCTTTGATTAACTGAAGATGGATTGTAATTGATAACTATTACTCCTCTACGAGGAAATGAGAAAAGAAGAAATTACATTCTTCTAACTTATGAGTTGTAATGTTGTTTAATATAAACAAAGTCCAGTCATTTGGACTGACAAATGTATAGATTGTAAAGCCGATGGATGAATACAAGTACGAGTGTGATATTTTTAATGAATGTATCAATTTGATATTGTTGAATAAGTTTGAGAATATAACATTATTACTTGATTTGGAATTATTCAAATGTTAATGGATGGATTTAAAAGGGAATAACATCTATTCTTTACCTAAATGCAACTTTTACGTTGAAATGTGTAATTAGTTAATACTTGGGTTAAGATGAATTTTAAATTGACATAAAAAAGGATTTAGGTAAACATGATCTCTTAATTGAAAGGTATTCGGGATTAGCTTGAAAGCTAAGGAATATCAAATAACTTAGGAGCAGCCGAACCTTATATTCGGACTCCGTTAATAGCCTCGAATGTTTAAAATTCAAAAAATAAGGATATGGGAAAACATATCTATTGTTAACAAACCTTAACTATGTAAGGTTAAGGAGGATAAATGAATAAATTCATTTAAAATTAGACCTCGTTTAAATGATGTCTAATAAGATGGAATTCTGAATTTGTTTACAGTTGTGGAAAACTTGGTTAAGTTTAATAGGTTAAACTTATTAAGTTTATCGATAATGGGCTGATTAGTCCAAAGATT
The DNA here is from genome assembly GCA_018340775.1 of Taxus wallichiana var. yunnanensis. Taxonomy (NCBI): domain Eukaryota; kingdom Viridiplantae; phylum Streptophyta; class Pinopsida; order Cupressales; family Taxaceae; genus Taxus; species Taxus wallichiana. Next base: position 170,634,647 of record CM031242.1, on the reverse strand, counting down.
AAGAAAGGAACCAAGTAGAGAAAATGCAACCCTTCGGTACGAAGGAGGAGATGCGTAGTAAGCTAGAAGATGGATTAAGTCTCTCTTAGCTACATACAACTGTAACAAGAACGAGAATAAAGGATCAGCATGGCTGCTGAAAGTTGATCTTAAATATTAAGATCATAACCAAATCACACTTGAGTTGGATGTGTACTCTCGATGGGAGGATTCCGT
>CM031242.1:170574844-170629331 GCA_018340775.1 Taxus wallichiana var. yunnanensis | reverse complement strand
AAAATTATTGGCATTCATAAACTATTCATAAAATTCCAAAAATATTTTCCTAGTTTTGTTATCATTGTTGCAAGCTCTATATAAATTTTTGTGGGATTTGGTTAAGTATTTTGTGAGTTATCAATAAAAATCAGTTCGTTGCTCTATTTGGTTTATTTCCTGCAAAAATTAAAAAATTTATTTGCTGTAATTTTTATATATAATGTGGATTTTTAGCGATATCCCTCTAGAGGATATTTCATAATATAAATAAAGGCACAAAACAACAAATAATAAACTTGTAACTAATAATGCAACACAAGAACTTTCAAATTTGTCCCTAATGTGTTCCACAATGATGACTGATTAGATGTGCCCCCAAGTAGGGGTACGATGATTCAGGATGGATTGGGTCATTGTCCTCAAACAAGGAAACAATGAGAACCTTATTTTCCCCAAGCGAGGATGCATGCGAGGAGTGATGATTTGGGTTTGATAGTCGTAAGATGGTTGGAACAATTGTTTTTGATAGGATTTAAATTTTAAATTGTGTTGATTGTTGAATTTTTATTTTTGGTTTGATTTTTGTAAAAAAAAAATTTTGTGATTATTTAATTGTTTTTAGATTTTGGTGATTTGATTTGGATGTTTTTTTAAATTTTTATGGATGTTTTTAAATTTTGAGGGGCTTTTGGAGGTGAATGATATACTAGATGGTAAACTTCTGTTGAAGGAAAGTAGAGTCACGAGAGGTGATGGGATAAAAGGAATGGGGTATAATCCATATGTACATTGTGCCTCGTGGTAACTCATGATTCGAACAATGTTAAAATTTTCTCTCTAAAAATGGGTGGAGAAGTGAGAGAGGTGAGAGATAAAAATAATAGAGACACTCAAAGCAAGAAGATGAACTAGACAGTGTGTCACTAGTGAATACTTTTCTTGAAAGATCCATATATAAAACAACATACTTGGCGGTATGGTAAAATAGTAGTAAGTGTGTGATTTTTGTCTACATGTGCCCCACTTTATGTTTTTGAATGAAATTCAAGGAGTGCAAAGGAAGTAAAGAACATACCATAGAAGTTTGGAGAAGCCCTATTATAAAAGTACACGTAAATTAAGAACACATAACGTGGCAGACCATGTATCAGTGTGTTGATCCATGTGGTGTAAATAGAGATGGTGAAATTTTGTAAGGAGCACTTGGAGAAATTGGTGATATCGATGATTTGATTTTGGAGAATTTGGAGATTTCAAATTTATCGTTGATGGAGGTTTGACGCATGATGTATGGAATGAGTGTAGAGACAAGTTTTAATAATGGTTCATTTGAGAAATTGTGACTCAATTTCTCTTAAGATTATTGAACCGATTAAGAAACAATTTTCAATTTATAGGCCACTTACTATTCTTAGACTTATGAGTGGCCTCTTGATTGGCAAGATTAGGTTAAGGGATAATTCTCTCGTAACTTAGGCATATAAATTGCTTCTGCACGGGATTTTATATATTTAAGAACTTTTGAATTTGAAATGTTTTCATATTTGTGCCATGCAACCCCTATGTGTTTCCTCATGCCACCAAAGACAAAACATAGGCAAGTATTAATTTTTTCAATTTTTTATTTCTTTTCCTTCTTTTTAATTTATGAACAACCCCTATGTTTTCCCCATGCCACTAGTAAGAGGCAAGGCTCATCACAAAGAGAAAATGTATGTGATTGAGGGCATCTTCCTCCATACCCAACCTCACACTACTAGTAAGAAGTGCGGGCTCAACACCAAATCTTTGAAGGAGGAAAGGTGTAATGATTAATTATGTGTAAATCTATTTGATTGGATTTATCGTAGTGATTTTGTTCGAGAATGACATCTCCCAATATCAACCCCACATGACTAGTAGGACATGAGGGTTCAACACCGAAGACTAAGATGGGTGGTCAAGCAGACCGAGTAAACAAGTTTAGAGATTTTTTGGTAAAAGAGAAATAATTTGAAATGATTGTTTTACCATCAATAAGCTTTTAGATATGACCATAGGTAAAAACATCGAAATGGGAGAAATTATAAGAAGTATGAGATGCACAAGACTTAATAGGATCCATATTAATACTCGTCTCATGATGATGAATATGAAGATGTGATTTGTATAATAGGAATATGCCAATGGAGTGAAAATTTTAAAAGCTGTTGTTAGACGAATTAGATAGAATAAATGTACAAGCATTTTCTCTGGGATAGAGAACACCTTAGGAATAGAATTTCTTTAAATGGAAAATGTTCATATGTTCATATAGTAGTTGATTGGTGTAAACATTATGTGATGGATCTCTATTTATAAAAGTAGGAAAAATGTTGTGATAACATTAATGGAAATTTTACAAGGAAAGGTTTATTTCGCATGAGGTTATTAAAGAGACTATGTGTAGAACTTTTTTTTTTTCATTAGAATCAAGTATCCTTGCCACTAATTGGGACATCTAATATTATGGTTGATGTTCTAAATGTTTTGAAAGCAAGGCCATGTCTGGGATTTTTAGTATAAGTGATCAATAGGATCTAAACAACATTGTTCATTATTTTCTATTACTTAAATTTTCCAAGTGCATGTTTCTCATTATCCTATGGGATTTAGTAAAATGAGGGGATTCATGGAAAGAAAAGCAAGTTCATCCTTATATAACCATGATCGCGAGGAACTTAGGATATGTTCATCATCAAATATATCCAAAAATTTCCATACTAACATTACCTAAGTTATAAGTGGGAGAAATTTTAATATGAGAAGCATTGAGTTTTCCATAGTTATGCGGGGATGGGAGTAGGTTACTAATTTGAAAAGAGTTTTCAATATTTTGGAACTAGTACTCAACTCGTAGCCTTAATCGATGATATTGAATGTGTGAGTCAAGGAACTAGTAGGTACCTCACATGGTGGACAAAGTGGATTAGTGTGCTTAGTAGATTGAGATAGTGGATTATGAGAAAATGGTTAATTATTAAATGATGAGGATGAATTAGAGGAAGAGGATTGATTAACAAAGGAAGGGGTGGTTTATCGGAAGAGGTATTATTAGATGAAGGAGGTGGATTATAAGACAAAGAGGATTATTAAATGAAGAAGTTGGATTATAAGATGAAGAAGCGAATATTAAATGACGAGGTTTGATTAGAAGATTAGGGTTGATTAGTAGAGAAAGATGATGAATCATAGTAAGAAGTTTGGTTAGGAGAAGGGGTTGATTAACAAAATTAGGATGATGACTCTTAGTGTAAGATTTTGGAAATTGTTTGGGAAGCGTATCTATATTGATATGCATGTTTTTAGAAAAATGGATTACACGTGGAGAGCTATTTTTTGTCGATGGACAATAATTTTCATGTTTATACCTTCCTTGAGGATTTCTACAATACTCAAAGGGTTAGTATCAAGCACAAATGTGAACTCTTTGTCCAAGTGAGGGAATTTAATGCACTAGTGATATGTAGATGAGATAACCTTCATGGCATGAATCCATGGATGACCGAGGATAATTTTATATGGAACTTCTAAGTCCACTACATGGCATAATGTGTCCAAGGTGACTAGTCCAAGCTTAAGTGGTAATGTGATTGTTCTTGTAGATTTTCTTTCGTTATTATCATATCCATGAATGGTTATGATATCATTTTGCAAGTTTTCTTCAGTATAACCAAGACATCGTAATAGTTTCATGGAGAAAATATTCAATGTTACTCCATTATCTATTAGTACATGCTTAATCTTGTGGTGGGTTATAAAGCTTCCTCTACTGAGTGATTGATTATTAATAAGGTTAGGGTTGAGAAGGTCGAGTGGGGACCGAATGATAAGATAGGACTAGTGACAAGATATTCACAATGGAGAGTTAAACTATTTGGGATTTGATGTCCTATGGAACATGAGCTTCATTCAATGCACGTGTAAGAATAATTTTTGATGTGGGAGAATATTTAAGAAGTTCCATGATGGAAATTTGTGCGATATTTTCTCCAATTTTTGATGATATTGAAGGAATTAGACGAATATGTAGACTATGAAGTATAGGTGGTTGTTGAATTAGATGTCGGATGAGGAGGCAACACTTGAGGAGGAATGGCAGATTTTTGGTGGTAGGGATCCAAACTTTCTTTTTCCTAGTGGTGACTACACAATCGAATTTAATTTTGATTGTATCAACTACGTCTTGATCGTAATTATAGTTGATATGAATGAGTCATACTCAATATTGTTTGATGATTGACCCGATCCTTTTTATTTTCCAAAGTTTCATCTTGTTTGGGAAATGGTTTTTGAAAACATTTAATTTTTTGTTAGGGGTTTTGTTGTAGAAGTATTTTCAACCTCTATATCTTCACATGCTAATTAAATCTTGCACATAATGGACGAATTTTCATACAATGGTCCATATGATGACCATTAATATGATGGTATTCACAATATTCATTTTCTCTATACCATTTTGGTTTAGGTTTCCCTTCTTTGAAGGGTTTTACGATGGGATATGTGATCATGTTTCTACTTTCTAAGTGAAAAAGACACTAGATAGAATTTCTCCAAGTGGAGTAAATTGTCTTCTTCCTAAATTCTTGAGGAGAAGCCTCCTTACTGGGAATGATGATTTCTTTTTATTAGGTTTAGCATTTTTAGATGGATTGTTTTGGATGTTTTGGACATATTGAGAATTGATAACTCCATCATTTACTACATTCTAATTTCGATTGAAAAATTTTGATTTATCTTGATTTTGGGGATGTCCCTAGGAGGTTGGTCTCTAAAGGGTGTTTTAAGTAAGCCTTTGGAAATGAGGGTCTTTCAATTTGCATCCCTTTTTTGATAACTTCTTCAAAGTTAGTTAAATAATGCATTTCATTTGAAATGATAATTCCGATGTTGAGATTTGGAATGAAAATGCTAACTAATTGTCTTTGGGTATAGAGCAAGGAATCTACTTGTGATCCCTCACCATCATTGAAGAAATGATGTAAAGTTTTCATTTGTTCTTTACTTGGTATTACAAAGGTCAATCATGGTTACTCAAAGTCTTAAGTTGAAGAGAAGTGTTTAACAAACTTCTTAGATAATCTACAAAGGTCGTGTAATAGACCCTTCGGAAGATGTAAAACTAATCTAAAGCCTTGAAATCCTAAACTCTTAGGGAACAAATGTAAAAGGTAGATGTCGTGATAGGACACTTCTTGGAACTGCATGAAAAATTCCTTAACATGCTCACATGGATCACCCTTTCCTTTGTATTTATCAAACTTTGGAGTTTCAAAGGATGAAGGGAATGGTAAATGTAACATATCCTTATCAAATGGATAAGGACAAAGTTCTTTGAAATTGAATTGTTTTGTTTGTTTTTGTAACCCTAAATTGTTTCTTTCATACTTTTCCATTCTTTTGTGAATGGAGATTTTTGTGATGGGTATTTAAGACATCGTTAAATTTGGAGTAGGTTGTTCTGTTATGTGATTGTAATTTCTCAGTAACCTTAGAAGCCATTTTTGTAAGTTGTTTCATTAAGTCTTGAAGTTTGGTGTTTAATTATTCATTGGAGGGGTTATTCATAATCATATTTTTTATGCTTACTTGAATCTATTTTTTCTATAAGTTTAGTCAAGTTTTCTATACCAAAATCAGAAGGTAACTTCACTCCCATGCTAAGATGTGAAGTAGGTATTCATTTTTATTTTTTCTAACAATTTATCTAATTTGTTCTCTCTTCTTCCTATCAATTTTTGGTTGTCTAACTTCATTTTCATCATCTTCACTATCTAGAGTGACCAAACATAGGGGTTTTTTACTGCACGTGATTACCATAGTGTAGATAGGTATGTACATGATTAATCTTAAATAGTTAGGAGGTTTGGAAATATGATATAATCAAGATATTAGAATTTGTTTTGATTTAGCTTAAACAAGCTTAAAGAGATGATGTATTTAGTGAGTAACTCAAACAAGTTACTCAATATGAATGATATAACTTAAAACAGCTATTGAGTGGATTTGTTTTTGGATTTTATCTTAAACAAGCTTAACAAGTAATGTAAGAGTGAACTCAAACAAGTTACTTGATATAGGTATGATATAGCTTAAAATAAGATATTAGGGATTTGTTTTGATTTTAGCTTAAATAATCTTGAAAAATGATGATGTAAGGAGTGAACTCAAATAAGTTACTTGATACATGTATGATATAGCTTAAAAAAGAATATTAGGGATTTTTTTGGATTTTATCTTAAACAATATTAAAAATGATGATGTAAGGAGTGAACTCAAACAAGTTCGTGATACATGTGTGATATAGCTTAAAACATGCTATTAGGGAAAGTAAGCTATTGGAATCAATATAAGTTTTTGGATTTATCTTAAACAAGATTGACAAGTGATGATGTAAGGAGTGAACTCAAACAAGTTACTCGATACAAGTGTGATATAGCTTAAAACAAGCTATTAGGGAATTTTTTTATCTTTAGTAAGCTAATGAGTTAGAATCAATATAAGGTTTGGATCTTCGTTGTTTGATTGATTCAATTTTTTGATGTTGAGGAAGTCTTATGAGTATGTTTTCATTTGTTTGTATTGGATTGATGTTTTATGGAACATGACTTGGACTTGAAAGATATAACATAAACATTTGTATAATCCAAGTTTGATGAAAATTAATATGAAAAAATAACTTGTTTACAAAATAGCAAGAAATCATCTTCATGGAATGTTTTGGCTGAAGAAAGGAAAATCCATTAGGAAAAATTGATGTTTAGTAAATCATGCAATAGGCGAATGTTGTGGAATGGATGAATGTAGGATCATATCTCTCCATATAGATGCATATTCAATATATCCTAGTCTTGATATACCAAAATTGTATGGGGAAAGAAGTGGTACGGGGAACCCTTAGAATACTAGAAGAGACTCACCAATTCATTACTAACCTACTTAGGAGTGAATCACCACGTCCAATATAGGATTTGTGAAAAGGTGGAGAAGGTGATGGGGGAATGAATGTGAATGGTGTCCTTATTTCTCCCTGAATATTTATAGGATGATGCCACAAACTTCATTGTTATAGATATTTTAGGCATTACCTATAAGCGACAACATCACCTTATAAGTGGGGACTAAAGAGGTGAGGTAGATACCAAACGTTGTTTGAGACTAGGTCTCAAGTGTAATGCAAATGTAAATGTTGTGGTGTGTGGTAATGAATTCCACGTCACCGGTGTAGCATATGTGGTGATGAAATACACTTTTCTATGTGTAAATATAGATGATGAGGTGGTTAACAACAAATTTCATTCCAATTTGAAAGAAAATATGAGCGGAAAATGACAAGTGTACCTTAGCATATTGTTTTTTTTTTTTTTTTTATTTAGTAATTTTTAAAATTGTTCTTTGACCAAGGTAATCTTGTAAGAAGTGTTAGGAGTTTTTTTTTCATTTGATAATAATTCCAAGTGATGTAGTCTTGTGTAAAAAAATTAGTAGTTATCATGGACACAAAATATGAAAAAAATGATCATGGTCATTTTTATTTTCAATCACTGAAAGCGAAAGAAAAGAGCATATATGAGTCATGATCGAGAAAAATGTTAAGAATTCAAATAAATCAAGTAATGATCAAGACACCAATTAGATGAGAGAATGAAGCTAAATAAAAAAACATGTATTCATTAATTAAGTTATTGATGGAATGATTAGTTAGTACAAAATTTTAATTTGAGTTTGGAACATTCTTTGACCTAGGATTCTGAAGAGAAAGTGTTAGGAGTTGGTTTGCGTAGTAAAAATTTCAAATAGTGTTGTCCTACATGAAAGAGATTAGTAGTTATTACTTGCACACAAAATGTGAGAAGAAAAATTAGATGATCATGTGACCTTTTGTTTATTTTCAAGATCACTTGAAAGCTCAAGAAAAGAACATACATGGTTACGATTGAAAAAAATGTTAGGAATGAAAATAAAATCAAGCAATGATTAAGATGATAGTTAGATGAGAAAATGAAGCTAAATGAACTAAAATACTTGTGAGATTAACTAGGTTGTTTCAAATTAAATGATTAGTCAACACAAGACAATTAGAATAATGTATTGCAAATGTTTGGTCATAGTTGTCGATGTTGAAAAGTTGAATGTAGGGAAAAAAATTGTTTCGATGAAGGCCCAAGTGGCCTCCAGGACTCAAAATTAAAAAATGGCCTATAACTTGGAGAGAAATGAAAAATAAATCACTTTGAAAAGGACCTTTTTGGTGTTCACATCATTTATAGTTCGTAGAAGTAGGGTCCTACAAGATCACGATTAGAAGTTTTCTAGAATTTGGAAAGACAATTTTCTTGCGAGAAAAAAAAATCAACTCAAGAAAATGATGTTGCGTAAAGAGGCAAGGCTCCAAAAAGTGTTAATTTTTCCCAAATGGTTAAATTGACCTTGATATCCTTAAGTTTCATAATTAGACCATTTAAGTGAAATGACAAAAACATTACTTAAAGGTTCGATCAAGTTTAAAGGATCTAATGGATTAATTAAACTAATTAATTAACTAATACCAACTAATTAACTAATTAAAACCAACTAATCTAAATAAGCATCTAATTAGATCATTGATTAAAAAATAATTTACTTAGATTAATTTAAATAAAAATGAAACTTAAATATAAATTAATGTTAAATGAATAAATTAAATAAAATACTAGCCTAAGTTTAATTAATCATTTGATCAAACCAAACTTAATCACTAAAGGAAAATAGCCTTGACCAAAACCAAGCTATAAAATTTTGATGAATTATTTAAACAAAACGAGATAATAAAACACAACATATACATAACAAATAATTTATATAGTAAACTAACTATTTTTTATAACCTAAATTTTTAACCCAAAAAAGGGACCGATAACTCTAAGATTGGGTGTGTGTGTTTGTGTGTGCAATGATGGAAGCTTGGGTTTTAAACAGAGGACTTAGGCGGGATCGATACATGAAGGATGTATGGAGTGTAGGCACAAGATCAATGGTGAGAGGTCGTGACAAGGTGCAGACACAACGGTGTGGGGTCATTGTTCGTGAGATGGAAGAGGTATTGGTGGATGGAAGGAAGGAAATGGAGGTGTAAGGATTGGTATCTCGGTTGTTGAGCGATAGGAGATAGGGTAGAAGATGGTGAGGAGTTAGTGTTTTGGTGGCATCTGTGATGGGTAGATCAACAATTGTGAGGATCCATAAAGAATGTGGCGGAGCTTTGGTGGAAATTTTGTGCAACTCGGCGTTGTGATGACGTGTAGCAGAGGTGGGTGTGGAGGACTCGTTGGGATTATTTTGTGACAAGAAAATGGGTGTGGGGGAGTTGAGAGGCGGTTAACTCATAGGAGTTCGGCTCAAATAGAATAAGTAGCTCGGTGAGCTACCTTCACTGAACCTGAGGAGCGAGCTAGGAATTGTGAGGGGTTTGAGATGAGTTGGGAGAAATTTTAGCAACATATTTTAGCATAAATTTAGAAAATGTTTCTTCAATTTTTAAAAAAATTATATTAACAAAAATTAGTTATCCTCTACAAACACCACTAAAAATAGAGGAAGAACACCTAACTATAAAAGGAAAACTAGCAAAGGAGTGCCACAAAAATCGATTTTGATTTGTTAGAACAAGCTTCCAAACAATATAAAATAATCATAAGAGTAGTGATCAAGGAAAAGATATTATTTTTTGTTTTAATTTTTCTTTTGAAAATTTTCATCGCTGATTTTTTCAAGATCATGCAAACATAGCCACAGATGAGACACCTAAAACACACCAAAATAGACACAAAGTTAACCAAATAATGCCAAACACAAGTGTTAGTAAAATATAAATCTATACTAACATGCCACAAATCCACTTATGAAAGCATCAACAACATCAAACATATTTCAATGACGTAGTGAGCACCATAGATCAAGAGGAATTTGATCCTACTACAACTTGCACAAACATCACAAAAAACCCAAAAATAAGAGAGGTTCCCACAACATAAATATTAACTAAATGATTTCATATTGTATAGAAATCAAAATGATAATGATAAATAGTAGTAAACACAAAATTAATAAAATCACTAATTGTGAAACTAAGGGTAATAGAGCATGGGTAAGTCCCACCAGAGCATGCTTTAGAATGTATGCAAACTAAAATCACTTTGCATAGTGAGAAAGAAAAATAACTCAATTGTATACCTTCTCCACCATGTTTCATTGCTTAGAACCTCAGATTGGGTGATGACTTGGATGGGCCCCAAAATATTGGAATGTAGGTGCCTCTCCAGCGTGAGATAACTTCGTTGCATAGATGATCTAGAACACTAATTTTCACCAATAAAATGGAGGATAAGGGATTATGGAATGAGTGATTTAAGGGCTTATGCGAGGCATTAGGACGAGATGATTGTATGGATGCTATTTGTAAGGAGAATGCAAGATATTAGGCTAGATATATCAATTCTTATGTGTGTGAAAGAGGGGGGTAAGGCTCTATTTATAGCCTTGTAAAAAGCTGGATTAATTTGAAAAAGTAAGTATGATTTGGTGAGTGGGGGACATGGAGAGTGGATGAGAATTAAACTTTAATTTTTAATTTGCAAGTGGGGGACATGGAGAATAATTGCATGTGAGGTAGATTATGATGTGGAAGGCTTAATTAGATCAATGAGGAGGGTTAATTAATAACTAATGTCAATTAATTGAATATAGATTTTTGTGGGAATATTGTGGGCGAAATTACTTGATATAGGAGGATGGTAAAATTGGGGTGTCTACACTTACGAGGAATGTTTCGAATAAAATGGGGCGATAAATGATGCACCCATCTCCACATGTTTTATTTATGGTTAACAAGACAAGAGTAGTGCCTATTGGGGTGTTAAAGAATGATATAATTAGTATAATGGTAGAGAAATTATATGGTGATTATGAATTAATAACAACTTTGGCGAAGTAGATAATTTTCCGATTACTCAGTGGAAGGCCTTGGTGTTATGCAAACAATGTCGATTTTAGGTTCAAAAAATAGCATGTAAGTTTCAAGAATGGATCTCATCGCGTCATATTTCCAATGGACCCAAAGTAGAGTGCGCCCTATGTTGAGAATATAGAAGAATATGAATATATAGAACACATCTACAAAATACGAGGCTAGGGCATTGGAAAAGTATGAACTAATGTCGGAAGGTGAGATCAAGTGGAAGGATAATAAGTCAATATCGGATACAACAAGTGTAGCATGCGAAAATTAGGCACGTGGTTCGGATGAGTTAATAGGTATAGATTTTTATATGATCAAACATGCACCAAAATTTGTAATTTCTCAAGCGCCTAAGTATATTGGTACAATATCAAGAGAATAAGCAATGAGAACACCCAAACCCACCATATTTGATTAGCTGTGAAATTGTATTGGATTTTATCACAAAGATGGAAATTTTTTACAACTAAAATGGGAACACATTAATTTTTGGTATATTTGTTGAAAGGATCTCTGCAACAAGATGTTGGTAAACTCATAACTCAATGTTGGAGACACGATACCAAGTCAAGGAAGTTATGCGCCTTAGGTTCGAGCATAACAACGAAGTAAGGTGATTTACAAGCTATAGTGGTGTCACCAAACCTAAATATCATATTAAGATATGTGAAGAGATATGGAAAATTACAATGGAAAAATCAAACCAATATTGTGGATGTGTTGTCATGTTAAATTTATAGCATGCAAAATTGAAATTTTTGGCCATGACAACCAAGCCCATACTTGAAAATTCCTCTCCCAATCATTATAAACTCTTCCACTAAGCCGAGACTATTCACAATATCACCCTCATTATTTTTTAGAGGAATATGCTAACTATGTTTTTAAGCATGTTTCATATGTAAGGATGTATGCCTAAGGTGATTGAACAAGTTACTAAGATTTGAAGTAAAATAACTATCATCGAGAGGCCTAGAAAGGGTCGGTTTTGGCCACTTTGCAAGTAGTGTATACCCTCCAGGAAGCTGACAGGAAGGGTCAATCCATCTAGGAGTTTTACATGATATAAATGAAGTTATCCAAGGTAGTTAAGGGGAAATATGTGGAAGAAATTTATGTCAAGAATCACACAATGTAAATAGGGTCATTTCGGATGAAGGGAATGTTATACTCAACAAAGTGAAAGCTAACTTGTCTCGATGTTTTGGGATTTTAGGATGATTTGAGTTTGAATAAATAGTAATTTTAAGTATCTTTGAATCCTCGACATTATAGAATAATCACTTTTTTTTTCCAATACTTAAAAATGTTATGTGATAACTTAAGACTACTGTAATTGCCCCTTCGAGTTAAAGTGAAAGAGGCCCTAAAAATAAACTTTCATGTATAATTTTATCCTAACAACTATTATAATGATCTCAACATTTGTTTTTGGAGTCAAAATAATATAAGGTTTGAGCCCAACACATCCTTACATGCTCTCGGGGCTGGAAAAACACTCTCGGTGTTATAAAATGGAGTTAGCGGATGATATCAAAGATTCAAAACATCCTTGGAAGAATTTTGAGCATGTCATGTCCATTTGTATTATCCCTTTGGTGTGAAATGGACATGGCAGGTACCAAAGTGTGTTCCCCATAAATTTATGTGTTTGTGTCGAGTTAAAACACAACTTGAGGTGTTAGGTGGAGCATGTGAAGACTTTAAGTGCCCAGATCTCCTTCCCATGATGAAATGGCCCCATGGAACACTTGGGAGCATTCCTTGTATCCTTCAATTATCCCCAAGGTGAAAATGGGACAAGGGGGACAACAAAGTGTGCTCCCTTAGGTGCATGATTTGGTTTTGTCACTTAAAGTGACAATTTGTGTGCCGAGGAGATTTGTAAGCTTACCCCTCTCAACCTGGTCCCCTTCCCATGATCAGCAGACCCCATGGTAAATTATTGAGCATGTCATGTCCCCTTGGATTTTCCCAAGGTGAAAATGGGACAAGGGGACACCAAATTGTGCTCCCCTTCAATCCCTTCTCTCTCTGCAACTTTCCCGATCAACTTTTACACCTAGGGAACACCAAACTTGCATCTTAACTTAACTCCTTGACCCCTCTTTATGATGAGACCCCCATGGAAATTTTTAAGATGATGGTGTCCCCTTAGATTTAAACAATATAAAAATGGAAAAAGAGTACACTAAAATTCACTCCTCATCCTTCCACTCAACCTTAGGAGACATGGAGAACCAACCTGACAACACCCGAGCTAATTTCAACCCTTGCATCTCCCTCACACCGCATCACAAGTTAAAACTTGGCATCATCTAGTGAAAAGCACACTTATATGCCACCATTTTCACTTTTCACCTTCTCACCCTACATTTTAAGGTGCCACCACACTTAAACCCATCTCCCAACCTTGGTTTAGCTCCATGGTAAAATGTTGAGTTAAAAGTGGCAAAGAAAATGTGACTAACTCCCTCCTCATGAACACTTAATAATTTTTTGAATTTCAAGGGGATGTGTTTTTCCATCCAAAACTCCATTATTGAACAATGATGTTGTTGGAATTCTTCAAAACCATAAAACTTAGAAATGGAATTTTACTCATATCTTTAAAATGGTGCACCCAATTTCTATAAAAAATTCCAGTGTACTCTTGAGTGCTCTAGATTGTTGTACCAAGATGGAAAACTTAGTTTTAAGGCTGTCAAATTTATGATGGAATATTTATATATGTTCTTGTGAGAGGTGTCCAAATTTGTTAGTGTGTTTCCTTGTCGTTAACTTTAGGAAGTGTTTGATTTTACGGTGCGAGGTTTTAATGTCTTATTTGGTGAAAGTTAGACGATGGAAGTCCACATCAAGTTTGAACGTTTTCTTAAGACAACATCTTAAATGGTAATGAAGTACTCATTTCCTTGTTAAATATTAAAATTTCAAATAATAATACAAATAAAATGAAGGTCAAACAAAATATATTTTTACAAGGATAGAATGTAATAATGAAAATTATATATATATATATATATATAATAATAATTAGAGGGGAGGTGGTTGGAGTAATAGAGAAGAGGAGTCATGTGGGGGAATAAGATAGGAATTTTTCAGATGTTATGGCAAATGCTTTGGGTTGCATGCAAACAAGAAGTTCAATTGATGAGTGGGTCTCTTGTTGGTGGTCTTTTGGTGAAACAATGTTAATGCTTTGTGAGGATGCACATATCTATTGTTAATCACCCTGTTTGTGTCTAAGTGGGAGCTTAGAAGGGTGTATGGACATCCACCAAGCTTAAAAATATAGTAACTTGAGTTGCAACCACCATTTTAATATGAAAACGTGGAAGATTAAACAAGGCACATCAATTATTTGGAAAGCACCTCAAAAAATGTGTTTGGGCATATTTTAGGCCAATCTCCATTTTTTTCCTGTCATGCCAAAATATTGGATCAAGAATGTGAACTCTTTAGAAAAATTCATGAAAGAAATATGGTGTCATGGAATGATCCAAGCCCAAACCACACAGTATTTTGAGGAAGCTTCAAACTTGTCATCATCATGTCGATTAAATGTGTGATCATTGTGTGGGACAGTTCTTTAGTGCTTACAAAATGTGGGCAAAAAAATGGATGGGGGTGAATTCTTGGGAATAGTTACATATAATTGTGGGTTCTTAACCAAGAATGTGAACTATTTGAAAAATACCTCAAAATTTTGCGGGTGTGAACAATAATTATTGTATGCTAAGAACAAAATGGATCTATTGAAAAGGATTTAGAAACTACCAATCTAATGCAATTGACCTTTTTGTGTACATGGTTAATCGTCTTTCCTGTGTTGGATATCTAGAGGAATTCATAAACTTTATGTATTTTTTTACATCCAAACATATTTTGGTTGCACAAAATTGCTTTCTTAGTGCTGTAGATCACTTATGAATATAGGCGTAGGAGTATCCCCAACCATGATGCATTTTGATTTGGATCTGAAAATGATGCGACTTATGTTCTCTTGTTAAACATCTATGATGCGGTGGGTAAGTGAGGTGAGGTTCAAATGATTCAAAGAATGATTGAGGGAAGTTATTATTTTTTAATGTGGAAAACATACCGAAAGTACATGAATTTCTTGTCGGGATGCAACATCGTTTTTGTGGTTTGTGGGTTGTGAATGCGGACCATCCTGGATCCTTTGCATACCCCCATTTCAATTTTTTCACTCAGTGCATGGTTATGTTACCCCTTTCTTTCATGTTGTAGCATTTCTAGTTTTCTTATTTTTAATGGCGTTGAAAATCAAATTTAAGATGATTGATTTTTTAGTGGATTAAATGAGACATAACACCAATAGAAACATTTACTCTCTTTATATACGCAAATAGAAAGATTAGTTGAATATAAACCCACTTTTAAATAACCTCTCGAGATGTTTGGAAAACTTAGTTAATAGTAATGGATAACTAAATTCACTCGGTTGGTGAGTTGAACTTAAATTTTAGTTTAAACCTACCTCTTGATGACCTTGCGAAATGTTAATAAAACTTGTTTTAATGACATACAAAATATCTCTCTAAAACCCATAATGGGATAGTCAATATTTGACCATATCATTGGTCACATGGATGATTTTGAATGTTCATTTGACCATTTATCGTCACGCGTTTAGAGCCATGTTGACCATTTCTTAGCTTTGAAACAATTGTTGAAAGTTAAAAGTTCAATTTGGTTTTGGCTTGTAGTTTAGGCCTAGGGTGGAGAAATGGAATTCGGCCTCTGCATACCTCTAGTATTTATCCGTGAAAATCACTATCAATCCTTAGTTATGAGAAAATCACTTTTCAAGCTAGTTTTACAAGTGGGTTTTGTAGGCCTCCGATGGTCGTTGGGTGACAAGGTCAATCTGGTGTTGTTACGATTAGTACCTCTAGAAAGGCAGTTTCCTATTGAACCATGTTCACCAATTTTGATTTATGTCAGAAACTTTGAGGGGTTCCCCGTATATAGAGGAGTATGTGGGAATTTACACATCATTTGTTTGAGTCATGGGTATTAGTTTTTGAACACATATTTTTATCCACTTTGACCAATTTTGTCATTTTTGTAAACTTGTAACAATATGGGAAAAATTTTCATACGACCTTATTCAAGTAAAATATCTATTGATAAACTTGTAAACATTAACATATGATTGTATGGAACTTCCTTTTTAAGTTTTTTTCATAAAATTGATTGTGGGAAAAATGGTGTTTTTCTCTCCTCTCTCTATCTCTCTCTTTAGTTTTGAAAATGAAATGAAATTGTATTTGTATTTCTGATTCTCTCCAGATGTGTGTTGAGTGTTTTTTTCATTATGAATGGAAAATTTGGAAATCATGATTTGTGATATATTTTAGGAAGGTGCCATATCATCATTTGTTATGAACATGTTTTGGTTCGAGTACCTTGGACAAGATAAATTTACAGCATGTTCAATATGTTGTGATGACATGTACCATTGAGATGAATAGATTGTATATTGTAAACCATAACATTAATGTTGAAGTTTAATAGGATGGCATTGTTGTATTAGGAAAGAGATATTATTATTATTATTTGCAATGAAATTACAATCTTACTCACATGGATATGTAGTTAATTTATATTTTCTTGTGCATGTTTTAGATTTTTGTAAGCTAGTTGTAGAAAATGACAAATGAAATAACCTTGTTTTTGTATGGTAAGTTCAAATGTATTAACCACTATTAGGATGTTACTTTGAAAGTTATCGAATGACCCTAATCTAACGATCCTTATATTTTTACCCTTTGAGCAATGTGTTAGTATTTTTTCTTTCACTTTAATGGGATTTAAGTGAAATAACGATATAAGAATAGTTCAAATTGGACTTGTTTTGTTAATGGGTGACTTCATTTTAGTAACTAGATTTCTCTTGTAGTATTAGAGGTTTTACTAGTTATGTTAAAGTGATCATGTTCTTCCCCAAGAACCAAGTAGAGGGTTTTCATGTATGTGGAAGTGTGTTAGTTGCAATGGTTATAAGGTACATGTGTCACTTTTTGACATGAATGATGTAATTTCTTAACAACGTATTTAAATGGGTGCCTTAGATTCTAAGATTCAATGAAAGGGATAATAAATGTAAGTGCATGATATCATATGTGCAATTAGGAAATTAAATTTTGACATATTTTAAATATGATCAAACAAACTTAGAAAATCATTAGGTGAGGTGGTTCCCTCATATTTGTACATCAAAGATAACCTCGACTTAACTTTTATGAAAACTATGTAATACAAGTTCTTAAGTAGAATGGAAGGTTTATGGTGACTTAAATAGGATATTTTTATTGAAAGACCTCTTAGAGGACTGATTTTGGATGAAAATTACATTTCTTTTCTACTTTCAAATTGTGTTGCTATAACATGCGCATTAAGAGGTTAACTTGTTAATTAAATTTTAGTTATCGATATTGAATTCTTAAGATGTTGGTTGGGATAAAGGTGAAATTTTAGACAATGAATACTAAGTAAAATGTAAAGTAATCATGTTTTCCATGAAATGAATCCATAGCCTAAGAAGCAGTATTAGGTGACATATGTGTGTTAGAATGATTATAACTAATAATTGAGATTGTGTAAACTAATTGTAATAGAGGAATGAACCAAATAGTATGTACACATAATAAGATCAATGTTAAGAGAGTTAAAGAATATGAAGTTTTAGAAAAGGAAATTATGCCCTTACATGTTAAATGCTCTTTAAACCTATAAGGCTAAACAATGAGAACTTAATTATAATAAATATGTAAACCATGAAAATGATGTGTTGTGGAACATGCCTACCCTTGAGTTCATATTTTGGTTGGGTCATAGTTTTGTATTTGTTCGTTTGAGAAAGTGTGGTATTGATGTGCATCTTGTGTTATCATGTTGTATGTGTGGGTCCATGTGAGTGTGAGCATCTCGTGTGATGTTATGTTATTCTAAGTAATCCCAAGTGGTGTCTTGTATAAGTAAATGAAAGACAAAAATGTATCTTAGCTATTTTGTATTGTGTTTTGGTTTCTCATGTGTGGATGCTACATTTGGTATCGAACGGAGGTTCATACTCTAAAACTTTGGGACAATTTGGTGTTGTCATGGCTATTCAAGATGCTTTGGAGGATTTGGAAGAGTAATGTTATATTTTGTTGTGATGCGATAAAATGTGTACTTGTAATAATATGAATGCACATGTTGTGCATACCACTTAGTTAGGGTGTGTTATGATTTGGATGTGTTCGTGATGAGATTATTCTCTCTTTCTCTCTCGTGAATTCAACATGAATTTCACGTGTGTTACCACCTTGTTGTGTGAAAACAATGTTATTGTGAACTAAGAAATTTTTATAGCGTTTCATTATTTTGTGATATTATATATGTGTACCAATGTGTTGCATGACAAAGTGCTTCATAGTGAAATATGTCATATCATGTTAATTACCACCATGTTGTGTTGTATTTGTATGTATGTCATGATGTTAAATCACTATGTTCATTGTATATATGTATTCATATGTTATGTGATAAATTCATATCGTGAATTGGGGGCATATGATTTTATTACCCTATTGTATTGTACTTACACTTTTGGTGCATTATGTGGGAACATGATATGTGGAAAGTTTTGGAATGTCGTGTTACTTTACACAAGAATTATACCATACGTATGACGTTGTGGTTGTTGTGCATAAATATCATTGTGTGTTGTCCCAAATAACTCCCTAGTTATTTTGACAACTTACATCCCCATTCTCGCTCTGAAGCCCAATATATGCAGGTTGTGCACTCTCTAGTTGTCCCCTTGCACACTTTCCTTAGTGGCGCTTCCTCTGCGCCTCTTGTGCACTCTTATCCTCTCACGCGCCTTCCATTTTCCTTCTCCATTCCTTTTTCTTCTTCCATTTTACTCACATGCACTCTTTTCACACTTGCCTTCTATCCAACAAATTGTGCACCCTTCACGCGCAGACCTCTGACTTGCTTTTGAAATTCAAGCTAAGTCCTTTGCGCATTTCCTCAAAGCACCCCTTCCTTTCTTATTGTTGTACATCATTCATTTTAATGTCGCGACCAATTGCATACTTGTCTCCTACATATATACCTTATTTTCTTCCACGTGTATCATTTTCTCATGTTTTTCCTTTGATGTCCTCTTTTGTGCCTCTTACTCAGTGCACACATTGCATTCATCTGCATTGGTCATTGTGTCATGTGACAACTTATCGACTTGAGTGATTCACATGCAACCTATCAAAGCATGCCAACTACACGCCAAATATTTGGGACAAACCATTGTGAGACACGTGGTGCGAAAAGAAAAAATAAATGAACAGGTTGGCCAATTTTTATCCAATCACCGTGCGCCACATGTCATCAGGTGTCCAGTTGTATCTGTAAACTTCATATCATCATAATTTTTTTCAAGAGCTCAAATTGATGTTATTTTGGTCTCGTTGGAAATTTTTGATGTGGGTTACTCATTAGACCATTAAAAATCAGCTTTTGGATGGATTTGGTAGGCATAAATAGGGAACGTGCTCAAGCGATTAATGCATGATTGAGTTAGCTTAATCACCTAGATTTGGTCCGATTTTTCCTCCTTCCTTCTTCCACAATGAAAATAGACATGGGGAGGTGGCTATACACCCTTGCGGGGAATATTTTCACGAAGTGATTACTTTTTGTTGGTGGTTGAACTTTTGAATCCAATTTCTCTCTTCTTTCTTCTCCTCTTCTCTACTTCTTTTATAAATTAAGAGCTCTACTCATTGTAAAAGTTTGGATTCCTTTAGTTTACAAGGGAATTATTTAGGTAGTTCCTTACATTTTGAGTTAAGACTTTAGATCTAGTTCTTTGCATATGGATACTTTCCTTTTCCACCATTGTAATCAATTGTGCATCTTTCATAAGAAATAGAAGTTTGTTTTGTGGTTATTCTCTACCCTAGCTCATTTTATTGCATCTTCTTGCATTTCCCTTTACATTGATGGTTTGATGTGCATTCTCACCTCCTCTTGTAGGTCCCTTTTCCATTGTGCCCCATGAAGATGGATTTATAAGTGTGTTTTGATCGTGGTACGTGTGTTTACCCTCTCTCGCATATATTTTTCTTCATTTTCTCTCAAAGCTAATTGTGGTCATCCCCCTTTTTCCGGGTGTTATCACATCCCTTTAGTTTAGTTTTCCCTTTCATGCCTCTCCTTCTCACCTTGGTCCCTTGGGATCAAAGAGTATTAGTAGGTAGCTAAATTTCCCTTCCGTGATTAGTTATAGCAATAGAAATAGGTAGAGAACTCGGCCTTCTCCGAAGTTCCGTCTTAAGTGTGCAAGGTCTCACAACTTGGAGACAGTCCCATGTTGCCTCAAAATCTAAGTTCATCTTGATCCGAGACATGTGTAATTTTGAGCTCTAACATTATGTTAGTAATGTAGTCATGTGTTATGTTGTGTACCCTACATTAATAAACCCTATGGGTAGCATCGTGAGAGTATCTCGTGGAGTGATAAAATTGGACCGTTGACCATTTAACTCGAGCTAAGTATGACCCAAGAAGTGGAGTCTAAAGCATAGACTAAAAATTCACTTCTATATGTTTGGTATGTATGACACTTTCTCATTGGGTTTCATGCACATTATGTTATGCAGACACCTTAAGCTCAAAGAATGGCAACATGTACCTCTTTTATCTCTCCTCAATTAGTTGTCTTATAGACGACCTTGTGTGGTTACGAATGTGTTGAGCCTTGTGGGAGTTTAGAGGTGATGACTACGACAAAGACTATGATGCTTACATTATTTGAATAGTTATTATATTGTATTCTCGAGATGTAATCTCGATGTCAAGATGGAATCAATTCGAGATGTGCACTTGATGAGATATCACCCCGATGAGAAACCTCTTTGGAGGTTATTGTAGTACCTTATGATGTGAATCATTTCATATGTGTTTTATTTGTAAACTCGATTATAATTGGAACCAACAATTTTAATTGATTTATTTCAATGATTTGAGGCTCATTGCTTAATTGTGATCTTTTTCGGTTTGAATGCGATTATTTAGCCATCTTTATTGATTTATCACATTTTATTTTCTTTAATTACTCTCAAAACTTGAAGCTTTATGATTCTTGATGTCACTTGGATATTTGTTGTCGGTGTGGACCTTCTTGAATGTTTGAATGAGTTAGTTCTACCATGTTGTATGTGTTTATATGTTTGTCACCGACTGATATGGTCCATGTGTGGTATACGGGTACACCCAAAGGTCTTAGGATTATATTGCACGGGGCTCAAGGGCATTAGGCCTTTAGTTTTTCAAGTGATGGGGGTCTATATGTTCAAGTGCATGGAGTGACCCAACCTATTTTTGGCTTGGGTTTCATCACGCGACGTGGCTATATGTGTTCAGTCCATGGATCAACCTAGTTATGGTATTATTATTTTTCTCTACTTGCGGGTATATGTAGTTTGTTTGGGAGGCATATGGAGTTCCGAGAGGCATATAGAGTTCGAGAGGCATATGGAGTTGTGATATAGATGGACAAATATAGGGTCATCCGTGGACATCATATTGCAAAAACAAAGCAAAATCTCAACTTGTAGGGATTATTAGCTATACACGCACTCTAAATTAGAAAATTTATATAAATATGAATCATAGCATTCGGAATCTAGTTTCTAAAATACTAATTTTTGTAAAAAAACGGACAAGTTTAGCTATATTAAACACTTAAAATTATATGACTTAGTTTTTTTTTTTTTTGAAAAACTTATAAGATCAGAGTCCGTTTGCCCGCATTTTGGATGACCAAATCTTGTTATTTTTTTTTTCCTTTGGTGAAACGTTAGATGTAGTTGTTTCATCTTGGGATGGATTTTATTTTGTATTTTTTTAGCAAATATTTTTTTTTATGATTTTTTCCGTGAAAGTGGTCTCTGAAAATATTTAGAAAATGGAGCGCTTTCCGTTTGCCCACCATAACTATATCAAAAATATCGAAATCATTTTATTTTTTTTTAACGTGTATAGAATTTGTCCACGCTTGGGATGGTATAAGTTTTATCATATTTTGATAAGTGAAACAAAAGTTACAATTTCTTAAATGTAGACATGAACATTCACGGAAAAAATGTCTTAAAGACCTATTGTTAGTAAAAATTATAAAATGATATTTATCTTATTCTATTCACTTTAAAAACAATATTTCTATGAAGCTAAGAGTCTCCCCTATGCGATGGCACCATTTTTGTGAAATGTTTTCATTTTTTTAGACGGTTCAAGTCTTTGGAAGAGCAGATTTGAGGTTTTTTGACCTTTTACACTTCATAATGACCTTCCATAGCTTTGGTTGGTGAAAAACAAAGATTTTCCGAGCCTTAGGTTTGGCAGATAGATCCGCGATCGCGGTTTTTAAACATAAACATCGCGCTTTATAAACCACGAGCGCACGCTTTATAAAGATCACGGTTTATAAAGCGCGATCACGTTTATAAATCATATTTACACACATCCCAATGCTCAATTACCATGTGATTTTTACTCTCGACCTTACCATATTGAATTATCGCGAAATTTGTCTTTTTCGCATGTTTTTCTTATCATCTAAGCAAAACATCATGGGAGACAAAAACGAAGTCAAAAAGGAAGTCATTAAGTAAAAAGCACCAAACGAATTAGAGGCCAACAAAATTCAAAATGCCGAGCGAATGCGGAAACTTCGTGAATCTAGAAGAGGTTCATCTTCAATCCCAACTATTGTAAGCAATGAAGAACTAGGTAATGTTTCTCACCACAATGTTGAAGTTGAATTAAATACTCGTGATGAAGAAGTTTTTATCACAATGTCAAGAAGAATTAAATACTCATGATGTAGTAAATGTTGAAATCAAGGAGACGATGAAAATGTAAATAAGGAAATTCATGTTGAAATCGTAGACAAGCAAAATTTGACAAAAACACCTCCTAGGATTTTACGTAAGAAACCTAATTTTTTTATTGAAATTGATGAAAACATTTTGAAACCAATGTCGACAAACTTTTCAACGACAAATCGAAGAAAAGCCATCGAAATTTGGGATAATCATTTTGAAATTTTAAATGATTCCCAAAGATGTCATTGTTGGTTAGTTTGATGAAATTGATTAAAATGAGACCTACATTAAACACCTTAGGATCGACAACATCTAATATACGTGGACAAACCTCTACAATTGTTGAAAACCTTCATGATGCATATCACACTATTGGTGTCAAGAGACGCACTAGGATAGTAATATTGTGCGCCGTGGTACTTGCTACTAGTGTTGTAAGTGAATCAATAAAAAACAACGTTTGATTACGCAAACAAGTCGAATGTGCAAGTTAATCAAAAACTCTAATGAAAGCAATTCAAAGACGTAATATCCTTCAATCACTCAATAATGCCGATTTTTGGGCATTTTCTCGCTAGAGCACCATGTAAGGACAAAAATAATTTGATGCTATAAGAGAAGTTATTAAATTTTGGCATGATAACACTAGAGTTTCACCTAATACAAGAGATGTTATAAACGGAGAGTTGGTTCTACTAATCGTGAACCACATCCAAAGCATTTCTTAGATATGACTCAAACTCAATTTTTTCGTAAGTTTGAACAAGAGAATCCGGAAATTAAAATTAGTCAACGTTGAAATGTTGAAACCATTCTATGTGAAAATCAACCATGCTCGCACCACTTGTGTTGTAGGCAACATGTTGAATTCATGATGCATTATGCTAAATTTTTACGTATTCATTCTAATTTTCATTCTAAAACTATGTTATCCGAATGTGGTGTTCAAGTTCCACCAATATCTTCCAGGATTTCATTCCTACTATATTTTGTGAAAAAGAAGTTGACAATTTTTTTATAGTCGTGGATTGTTTAGATGGAAGTCAGAAGTACATGCGGCGGATTACCTAAATTGGAAAGTTACATCCATGAGAAAATCAAGGTACAATAGACATAATTTAGTTGAATTTGATAAATATAAATCAGTTGCATACCGGTTGAAAGATGGAAAAGAGTCGAAATGGTGTGAGCTAGTTACGTAACAAATGCCCATTTTTCAATTTATGAGAAAATTTAAGGATGAAATTGTTTATGAGTATGCGAGGCATACACATAGAGCTCGATGGTTGGATGAACAATTCAAGCTATGCAAAGACACATTTCCTATGGTACTATTGTTTCAAAGTGGTCGATTTTGCAGAGAATTACACATCGCAACCACAAATGGAGGTTCAATCGCAATATTACAACTCAAGACAAGTTGCCATTTTTGTGCATATAGCATTTCTACATTCTCCCGATAAGATAAAGAATGATCAAAAAATATTAAGAGAGTACCACTTTTATATCGTTGATGATCGTACTCATTCTACTCGAATTTGTGCAAGGGTGTTTCCAAGTTATTTTATGGAAACTTGTCGATAGGGACATCCACTTCAAACAACATTATATATGGTCGATAATTACACGCCTCGCTTTAAGAATGCACGAATGTTTTATCGATGAGCAGTAATGCACGTCAAGATGGGTGTGCAACATATTTGGAGTTTCACCTAAGGTGGACATGGAAAAGGAGAGCATGATGCAGTGCAGGGCATGTGTGAAAAGAGCTCTGCAAGAGAAGAGTCAAGTACAAAGATGGTGCTGAATTAAAAGATGCAAAGAGCATAGTGGAATGGTGTATTGACAACATGGCCCGAGGTTCTCAAGAAAATTCCACAGTTTGCAGATATTTTTGGTTGATAGAGGAAAAACATATTGCTAACTACGAGGATTGTATGACACTCACTGGGTCCAAGTGATATGCACTCATTTTGTAAGAGCTCGACGCTACTTCATGGGCCAGATGGACAAGAAAGTTGACATGCTTTTGTGCATCTTGTATCGAATTTGTCACTGCTGAGTGTGATTCACAAGAATGGGTGGAAGGATGGATTTGTAGGCCTCTAACTCCGCTTCCTAGTTATCAACCTCCACAAGCATTACGACTTGTTTTTGCAGATGAAGTTACAACATCCAAGGACTTTGAATGAAATTTCAATTTTGTGTGCGACAAGGTATAAATATGGTTATATTTATTTAATTTTTGTAAATTGAGTTATATGTCCATTGAAATTTTAATATGTAATTTAAATTTGATTTGTTCAACTTTCCTTGGTTATTTTTTTGTAGGACATGTGTTTCATAAAGAATTATTGCATGTAAGACAATGAAGAAGGAACAGACTATTTCTTATGTCGTTCAGATCGAGGAAAGAAAGAAGTTGACTTCTCCTATTATAGATGGCGAAGATATGAGTATCCTACAGGTGGTCAGTGGTAGTTATCGGAACTTGGCTTCGACGGTATCCATTAAAAACTCCTCTGTTTGGGTGTTTCAAGACTTTGAGACACACAGAAAATACTCTTATATTCACATCTAGTTCTAGCGACAAATATTCAGTTGTATAGATATCGAGGAAGGCCTAATAACAAGATTCTTTGAAGGTTCGAGAGTCGATCATGAAGCAATCTTGTCTCTGCTATTCGAGTAGATCCGATCTCGATGGTTCATCGAATGAATTTACAATGCGAGCATGTCGGTATATATATAATTTCTTTTCAATTTATATATATATATATAATTTTTAGAAATTAAAGATCTAGATTTAAGTTTGAATATATATTTTATTTTAAATTTGTGTATTTTACACGTACATTATATCTATCTATAGTATATATGGTTTTGATTTGAAACTTAAATTTCTTTGACTAACACTTTTATTTAGGTTAGTGGTGCCATAAAAGCTTCCACCTTCACGTGGTTGGCACTGTTAGTAGAGAATTTTAAATTCTCGAAGCTAAGAGAAGCTTTCATTGTTTGAAAAAGTTGTAAATTTTGAAAAAGTTGTAAATTTTGAAAAGTCAAGTAAATTTTGAAAATGTTGTAAATTTTCAAAATGTTGTAAATTTTGAAAAAGTTGTAAATTTTGAAAATGTTGTAAATTTTGAAAACGACTCCTCCCCAAGTGTTTACAAGACCATACTTACGCATGTGCACCGATATGAGAAGGAAAAAACCGAGAGAGGCTATTGTAGAGGGTCCCTACGCCGAGGTGTCGGATCGATGAGGCTCTCTAGGTGCCACGGAGTTCGAGTGTAGTCACCCGTCAAAGTTGAACGATATTTTAGTCTCGTGGCTCTTAAGGGACGCGCCCGAACGAAGTAGCCCGAAAGCAACGACCATTTTTCACCACCGAAACACCATCTCCTCTAGCATTCACCTTGCCACCCGGACATGTTTCGGCGTAGTCCGCTCGGTGCCACGACCCACCGTTTGCAAAATATAATGTTTGACAACCTTACACTCGGCTCCAACCGCACTATTTCACGCGTTTGCAAAACAAGAGGGACAACGAGAGCACCAAATGAGAAGGAAAAAACTGAGAGAGGCTATTGTAGAGGGTCCCTGCCGAGGTTTCGATCAGAACGAGGCCTCTCTAGGTGCCACACAGAGTCCGAGTAGTCACCCGTCAAAGTTGAACGATATTTTGGTCTCAGTGGTTCTTAAGGGACTCGCGCCCGAACGAAGTAGCCTGGAAGCAAGCACCGACCATTTTCGCGCATCAAAACACCACCTCCTCTAGCATTCACCTAGCCACTGCATTTTTGTCAAGCAGTCCGCTTGGTGCCACGACCCACCGTTTGCAAAATATAGCGTTTGACAACCTTACACGGCTCTAATCGCACTATTTCGCGCGTTTCTTGCAAAACAATAGGACAACGAGAGCACCGAAATGAGAAGGAAAAACCGAGAGAGGCTATTTTGAGGGTCCCTACGCCGAGGTTTGGATCGACGAGGCCTCTCTAGGTGCCACGGAGTCCGAGTAGTCACCCGTCAAAGTTGAACGATATTTTGGTCTCAGGGCTCTTAAGGGACTACGCCCGAACGAAGTAGCCCGGAAGCAACGACCATTTCACGCACCAAAACACCACCTCCTCTAGCATTCACCTGGCCACCCGGACGTGTCGGCGTAGTCCGTTCGGTGCCACGACCCACCGTTTGCAAAATATAGCGTTTGACAACCTTACACTCGGCTCTAATCGCACTATTTCGCGTTTGCAAAACAAGAGGACAACCGAGAGCACCGAAATGAGAAGGAAAAAACGAGAGAGGCTATTCAGAGAGGGTCCCTACACCTGAGGTGTCGATCAGACGAGGCCTCTCTAGGTGCCACTTGAGTCCGAGTAGTCACCGTCGAAGTTAAACGATATTTTGGTCTCGTGGCTCTTAAGGGACTCGCGCCGAACGAAGTAGCCCAAAGCAACGACTGCTTTCACGCACCAAAACACCACCTCCTCTAGCATTCACCTAGCCACCCGGATGTGTGTGCAGCAGTCCGTCTGGTGCCACGACCCACCGTTTGTAAAATATAGCGTTTGACAACCTTACATCGGCTCTAATCGCACTATTTCACGGCGTTTTTCAAACAAAGAGGACAACGAGAGCACCGAAATGAGAAGGAAAACCGAGAGAGGCTATTGTAGAGGGTCCCTACGCCAAGGTGTCGATCGACGAGGCCTCTCTAGGTGCCATGGAGTCCGAGTAGTCACCCGTCGAAGTTGAACGATATTTTGGTCTCAGGGCTCTTAAGGGACTGCGCCCGAACGAAGTAGCCCGAAAGCAACGACCATTTCGCGCACCGAAACACCACCTCCTCTAGCATTCACCTAGCCACCCGGACATGTTTCGGTGTAGTCCGTTGGTGCCATGACCCACCGTTTGCAAAATATAGCGTTTGACAACCTTACACTGGCTCCAACTGCACTATTTCACGCGTTTACATAAACAAAGAGGACAAGCGAGAGCACCGAAATGAGAAGGAAAAAACCGAGAGAGACTATTGTAGAGGGTCCCTATGCCGAGGTGTTAGATCAGACGAGGCCTCTCTAGGTGCCATGGAGTCCGAGTAGTCACCCATCGAAGTTGAACGATATTTTGGTCTCAGGGCTCTTAAGGGACTCGCCCAAACGAAGTAGCCTAAAAGCAACGACCATTTCACGCACCGAAACACCACCTCCTCTAGCATTCACCGCCACCCGGACATGTTTCAAGATCAGTCCATTGGGTGCCACGACCCACCGTTTGCAAAATATAGCATTTGACAACCTTACACTCGGCTCAACCGCACTATTTTCGCGCTTGCAAAAAAAGTAGGACAACGAGAGCACCGAAATGAGAAGGAAAACCGAGAGAGGCTATTGTAGAGGGTCCCTACACCGAGGTTTTCGGATTAGACGAGGCCTCTCTAGGTGCCATGAGTCTCGAGTAGTCACCCGTCGAAGTTAAACGATATTTTGGTCTTAGTGGCTCTTAAGGGACGCGCCCAACGAAGTAGAAAGTAGCCCAAAGCAACGACCATTTCGCACACCGAAACACCACCTCCTCTAGCATTCACCTGGCCACCTGATGTGTGTGCCAGCTGCGCATAGTCTGCTGGTGCCACGACCCACCATTTGCAAAATATAGCGTTTTGACAACCTTACACGGCTCAATCGCACTATTTCCGCATTTTTGCAAACAAAGTAGACACGAGAGCACCAAATGAGAAGGAAAACCGAGAGAGGCTATTGTAGAGGGTCCCTACGCCGAGGTGTTGGATCGACGAGGCCTCTCTAGGTGCCATGAGGAGTCCGAGTAGTCACCGTCGAAGTTGAACGATATTTTGGTCTCGTGGCTCTTAAGGGACTCGCGCCGAACGAACGGAAGCCCTTAAGCAACGACTCGCTTTTCGCGCACCAAACACCACCTCCTCTAGCATTCACCCGCCACCCGGATGTGTCTGGTGTAGTCCATTGCCTGGTGCCATGACCCACCGTTTGCAAAATATAGCGTTTTGACAACCTTACACTCGGCTCCAATCGCACTATTTCACGCGTTTACAAAAAAGTAGGACAACGAGAGCACCGAAATGAGAAGGAAAAAACCGAGAGAGGCTATTGTAGAGGGTCCCTACGCCAAGGTGTCAGATTAGACGAGGCCTCTCTAGGTGCCATGGAGTCCGAGTAGTCACCCGTCGAAGTTGAACGATATTTTGGTCTCGTGGCTCTTAAGGGACTCGCGCCGAACGAAGTAGCCCGAAAGCAACGACCGCTTTCACGCACCAAAACACCACCTCCTCTAGCATTCACCTGGCCACTAGACATGTTGGTAGTCCGCTTGGTGCCATGACCCACCGTTTGCAAAATATAGCGCATTTGACAACCTTACACTGGCTCTAACTGCACTATTTCACGCGTTTGCAAACAAGAGGACAGCGAGAGCACCGAAATGAGAAGGAAAAAACTGAGAGAGGCTATTGTAGAGGGTCCCTACACCGAGGTGTTGGATTAGATGAGGCCTCTCTAGGTGCCACGGAGTCCGAGTAGTCACCCGTCGAAGTTGAACGATATTTTGGTCTCAGGGCTCTTAAGGGACTGCGCCCGAACGAAGTAGCCCGAAAGCAACGACGCATTTTTCGCACGCACCGAAACACCACCTCCTCTAGCATTCACCGGCCACCCGACGTGTGTCAGCGCAGTCTCATTTGGTGCCACATGACCCACTATTTGCAAAATATAGCGTTTGACAACCTTACATCGGCTCCAACCGCACTATTTCAATTTTGCTAAACAAAAAGAGGACAATGAGAGAGCACCGAAATGAGAAGGAAAAAACTGAGAGAGGCTATTGTAGAGGGTCCCTATGCCAAGGTGTCGGATCAGATGAGGCCTCTCTAGGTGCCATAGAGTCCGAGTAGTCACCCGTCGAAGTTGAACGATATTTTGGTCTCAGGGCTCTTAAGGGATCGCGCCCAACGAAGTAGCCCAAAGCAACGACCATTTCACGCACCGAAACACCACCTCCTCTAGCATTCACCGCCACCCAGACTTGTCAGCACGCAGCCCGTTTGGTGCCATGACCCACCGTTTGCAAAATATAGTGTTTCCTTATTTATTTAAATTAAATTACAATGACTTGGTTGTTATGTTATCTCTCATTGTCATCAAGTGTCCTGGTAGGATGATATATGGGGCTCATGAATCTTATTTTCTACCTTATCCTTAACACTTGGTTTTGTTATAATATTATGGGTAATATTGTTCTACGGTTTTCTTTTCCTCCTTTCTCTTCTTTCTCTCTTCTATGAAGACCATCGGGCTGTGCTACCTCTTGATTCAACTCTCGACCTCCCGTGAAACCATAATTATCTTCTCTTCATCCTTTCTTCTTTCCTCTCTCTCTCTCTCTCTCTCTCTCTCTCTGTACCTCATTAGCTCTATCAACCTTTGAATCACATTTCCCGCTAGTTCTTCTTCTTCTTCACCATATATCAAGTCTGATTCATGAGGCCTAATAACCTTCAATTACCTTTCTCTACGTTTCTTCATCTTTTCTATTTTTCACATATGTTCTTGAACTCTCTTATCCTTTCATGTAATTGCTTTAGTCTAGCATCTTATCTCTCTGATACTAACTTCTCCATCCAATGTGGCATTTTGTAACCATGACCTCACTCTTTACTTCACCCATCATTTTCATCTATCTCTTTGTCTCTCTTCTTGGACCACTGTATCAACCTTATCTCAAATCCTTTTAGCTAATCTTCCTTGATCTTCAAGTTATGATACCACATGTTGCAGTTCAAAAAATTTATAACATATGTATTCAATGGTTTCTATGTTTCCCTAAAAACTCAACTCTGTCTTTTGATCAAGTTCAAACAACTCCTTTTCACTAGTTAACATGTACTCCAAATTTAATATTATCCCTTATCCTCTATATGGTTTCTTACTGATATTATTTATCTAACTCTAATGTAGATACTATGAGCGTAATCAAAATGATCAACTACCATCTTCAATCGCAAGTTCAATATCCAAGTTCAATATCCATGTTGGAAGGTACTTACAACTTCTTCACAGTTTTGGAACTCAAAATACATGAAGCAATCAGCTAAAACAAATGTACAAATACATTTGAAAATAACTTCTAGGTTGTGATGCAAATACAAATACAGTACAAGCTTATGATGCAAATAAAAATAATATAAAGATATGTAGCCACATATCATTCAAATTTAACAATATTTTAGGATTATTATGAGTTACAAAAGAACAAAGTATGGCTACAGGATTGGAAAATCAATACAGTTATACTTCAAGGATTAACTCATATGTACACAAAAGTTACAAAGAATGCAGACCCAATTTTGGGTATACGTGTGTACAATATTATCAAGATGATAAATTGATGAATTCCATATTAACTTCAAGGATTAACTCATATTGCACACTTTTCCAAATACAACAGGATGATAAATTGATGAATTCCATTAAATATATAAGCTTTAGTTACTAATACTTAAGTTGGCAATAGAGCTAACAATATTGTTTTAGTTTGAAAAATAAAAATTCAAAATGCCCATGGTGAAATATACCACAAATAATAATCAGAAAGATACTAGAAAATATATAACTAGAAGTAATACACTAAATCCACCTCAAGATTTAAAAGACCTGAAATAGTTCAAATTTATAGCCTCGGAAACAAAACCGTAGCAGAGATATCCATAGGAGTTCCATATATGGAGGAATCGCTTTTATCAACAAACAAAAACTATGATCTATGTATACTTTTGAACACTAAATTTTATTTAATAAACAATACAAATATTATTAACCTAGTTTGGGTACAGATAAATTCACAGATAGAGAATACTCGGGGCATCTACAAGTTCCAACGAACAGAGATCAAAACCCACTTTCTCAGAGTTAGCAATAATACCAAAATAACCAAAATAAATATGATTTAACCAACACACATGGATATATATATATAAGAATCAAACAAAGTGTGCTCCAGACGCGCACGTCTCTGAAAATATATATGTACATAAGTTCATAATGTATGTATACATCTCGAACTAAGCACGTGTCATAATGTACATATGGGACCACATGCGGTCGCAAAAGGCTATATATAGTACAATGGACTGTGAATCTACTCATGACCACATATGTACATCCAGGTGTCCACTATAAATCTACTCATGAAACATCTTCCCTCTCTTCGCCCTGCTAGAAGTAGCACGTCCACGACCTGGGGATGTAGTGGAGGGAGATGCCACTACGGATTTCATCCGTGTGGTCCTAGGTGTCTCTAAGCATGCCTGCAACCTAACCTGCACATTCATAAACAACAAGTTTTTAACACCCAAAATTTTAAAATACATTCAAAATTTAGAAACTTGTACAATTTAGTTAAAATGCATGTGAAATCTTACCGCAATGTCATGATCCCTATCAATTTGTTGTTGACGTGTCGTAGGGACAACAATAGACTCACGAGGGGTAAGCTACATACAAATAATTAATTTTCAAATTA
This sequence comes from Taxus wallichiana var. yunnanensis, assembly GCA_018340775.1. Classification (NCBI taxonomy): domain Eukaryota; kingdom Viridiplantae; phylum Streptophyta; class Pinopsida; order Cupressales; family Taxaceae; genus Taxus; species Taxus wallichiana. Next base: position 170,596,859 of record CM031242.1, on the reverse strand, counting down.
AATATTTCACATATATACCTACAAAATTTGATATTGTAGATTTAAGTTTAATAAGAAATAATGAAGGTCTCCAAAATTTAACAAATTTAAAAAATTGTGTACCTCAGTTAGTGGATCTGCAGATGCTATGGCAGTATCTACAGCAGCCTCCACAGTCTGCATATATGGAGGAGTCTCTCTAGCAGTCATAAGCTATACAAAAAACATGTACAAATCAATATTAAAATCTACTTAAGAGCTTAGCACTCCTATCGAAACCTATTGAAAAAATAGTAAAGGAACTCAAAGGTCCCTACACTCTAAACATATCTTTTCACGTTCATCAAGGAAACACCAGATCTATATATAGGTACATGAAACATTTACAAGCACTCATTCCACATGTTGAGATTTTAAGAAGGTAAAAAAACTATACAAAGGAGGGAAATTATACATTCATTCCCGTCCCTACTATACAATCTTACCCCAGGTGGTACTTTCAAGACATGTAAAACCAATATATGATTACATTGTATGGCTAGTTATATCAAATGAATTGGCATTTCCTACTAAATAATATATAGGTTGAGTATAAGAAAGTGAAACTCATGTACAGAGGTCCAAAGCATGCAATCCGTGCGTGAACTTCCAGTAATTAGAAACAAAGTGTAAAGAGATTTACTAACCTACGTAAAACTCATGTGAGGTGAGGCAAGCAAGAGCCTCGCTCCTCGAGCAGATGATGACCCGCCAGGCTCCTGTGTATAAAAGAGAAAAATATTAATACATGTACAACATACACGTGAAACAAATTATAATAATAATCTAGTGCAATTAAATGATTTATTAAAAATGTAAGTTTGTACAACTTGAAACTTACGTTTGAAACACGCCCAGCCGCAGTAGCTAGCATGTCGACACCGGATGTTTCCTTCACCGGCTCTTGCTATTTAAAATAAAATAAAAAATTAGTTTTTTACATGTATGTACATGACGTACAATCAATATATATATATATATATTAATATCTCAAACATGTGAATTAAAACTATATATATATATATATATATATATTTAAATTTATTTAAAATTTACCCGTGAAAGACCAATATCAATGGCTCCAGTTCCAAAACACTCCCTCAAAGATCTCATCTATAGAAAAGAAATCCTCGTGAACCAGCAAATGATGTCTCGCAGCAGTGCATACGGCACCACATGATCCACAAAGTGGTGTGGTGCACTAGAATCGGCGCCTCCACCAACATCATCGATGCAACTGGGTGCTATGTTTGGGTGAGAGAGTGTCATGAGCTCCTCAATGCATGCAATGTATCAATCTCCACAACCTCCTTCACCGTAGGAGGGATAACTCAAGGTAGTGGGGTTTTGGGGCATGGGGATCCTAGGTCGACCTACGTGTGCACAGTGTCCTGCTCCTGCAGAGCCACCTCCTCGACCAAAAAAGTCAGAAAAGTCAAAATAATTCGGGACCTCATTGAGCACGAACTCACAATATAATTTCTTCAAAAAATAAAGAGGAACCTCATTGTTGTTGCATGGTGGATAGTCAAAAACCATCCACCATCGGTCCCAAAAATTGTTTTTGATTCTATCATCATGGCACCAATGGATTGGGAACCGTTTGCAAGTAACTGCAGGGGGGCATTGGTTCTAGGGTCGGTAAATAATGCACAAATGAGGTCTTTTCCAATTTTTTTGTCTTTGACGGCCGCATGGGATAGTTTATCCGCATACCACCACCTACAATCACTTCTAAAGGTGTTCCATCTATGTATTTGGTTGGTCATGAGACTGACTTCGCCAATCAATGTTTGCAATGTATCAAGCTAAAGTCATGCGGGATGGATTTGTAGCATGATTTTGTCTTATATTTTGAATTAGGTTCTCAATGGCAATTTTATTTTCTTGGATTCTTCCAATGATATTATCTTGCATTCCTGCTGGCTCAGTGGGGACAGAAGGAGCCACAGGAGGTGGATCTATGTTTGGAGGAGGGTTTTGAGGAATGTTCGGAGGGTTTTGAGGAATGTTTTGATGGTTTACATGATTTCGAGCTTGCCGACCAACTGATAAAACAAGAAAATTGTATACATAAACAAACATTTCAAAAAACCCATGAAAATGCAAAAAAACCTAAAATGCAAAAAAATGATTACAATCGGGGACTTACCTCCTCGTCTTGGTGGCATGGTTGAATATATCGCTATCCAGAAGTCCGATGAGCAATTTTGAGATGGTATTGAAAGCGCGAGTGAAAAACGTTTAGGAAAAGTCGCGGTTCGAAATGAAAAATGAGGAAAATAACGAGTCGCGGGACTGTTAAATTTTGTCTCAGAGTTCCGCGATCGCGGTTTATAACCATCGCGGTTTTAGGTTCGTTTTATTGAACCTAGAATAAAGGAACCGTGATCTGGTTTTAGAACCGCGATCGTGGTTCCTTTATTTCAGGTTTTTATGTCCACGGAATTGTCCACAAGGAACAAAAGAACAAGAAGGCTTAGAACCGAACGAAGAAAAGAATAGGGAAAACCTAAATGAAGAATAAAGAGGAGTTGCTGCTAACCCAATTGTAGCAGAAAATTGTAGCCATAGATGAGTGGAAGAAGCATCCCCAAAACAGAGTTGTAAAATGTAGCTGAAAGAAAAAAAAAAGAGGAAGGGAAGATGCAGCCACAAAAGATACAAGAACGAGAAAGTGGAAGTGAATCTAAGTAGGAGGGGGAACGAGGACAAAAAGAGGAAGATTATTGTTTTCCCTATTTCCTTCTTTAAGCACGCAACCTTCCACTTGTCTTTCAAAATCATCTCTAAGATGAGAGGATTGTACTCAAATAAGTCTAAGGAAGTGGAGACTTGAAATTCCTTATCAAGAGGATGGACACCATCCTTATATGAGTCGAGGTATCAAATTCATGGGGCCTCTTTATTCCCAAAGAAGGTCCCTCCAAAGAGGGAGGAATAACGAAAGAATCCGCTCCTACCTCTTTAGAAGGTGTTGCATCTAATTGGGTAGCAGATTGAAGGGGTTTTTTAGCTACCACCGATGGAGTGTAGTTACAGCCTAATGGAGTCAGTAGCTGCAGTTGCTTGATCTTCTAATTCAAAATCATCTTTGCATTCTAGATCCGGTGGATTCCAATTCTTGGGAATAGATCATTTTTTACGATGAGCCTAGGTTTTCTTCGAGGATAGACAACTTGGAGGTGACCTAGAGTCCTACCATTTCGACATCCGAAAGTTGAATTTTCATAGTCAAGAAGATGAGTATGGATTGTATCTCCCATCTTGAAGGTCATCCTATCTGGAAATCCCTTTCTAAGGTCAACTTCAACAAAAATATTAACATAAGTATACTGAGACCACTCTATAACCTCTTGTTGTCCTCTTTGATGAATCATGTCATAAGAGTTTTCCAATTTCTCCACTTCAAATAAAAGGTGAAGGGGAAGATTAGGTAATCTCACCCAAACCTGGAACATGCATGATTGAGAAGGTATTTGGGTCAAAATCTAGAAACCATGGGGTAGTGAAAAAACCCACGATCCCCACCAAGCTGTGGACCTCTTCAATAACCCTCTAATAATCCTCATGTTCATTCAAGAAGAATATGAAGAAGAGAACATAGGAAATATTTACTATTTTTTGTCCATGAGGTATGAATCCAATGAATCGTAGTGTTAGATGACATGAAGAAAGCACCATTAAATTTTTAGATCATGGCCTTGGATTTTAATTCTACATTATATTGAGATCAAATATTTTCATTATTGATCTCCAAGGTCAAGGTTTCAAGTAGCTTACTCTACATTGTAAGTGGGGAGAGGAGGAGTTGTAGGAAATTTCAAGAAGGTGGTATTTTTAAAGAGTGCCTCCTTGAAAGTGGAAGATTCTATCTCGTTGCCCCAGGAAGAATACCGAGTCATAAAAATCATGGAATGAGACTATCCCATAGGAGATGAGCATGGAATCATCCTTAAGAGGTTTACCGAGAAAAAACCAAACCAAAGTGACTCCTGCCCTATACACTAAGTTTGATGATCAAGTATAAATTTCAAGTATATACCTTGAGCTTGTCTATGGATCCGAACGACAAATTATTTTAGTTCATTAGTAGTGAAAAAGAATAAGCAAATAAGGCCTTCAAGTGGTTAACAACTTACATAGATTTGTATTATCTCCGAATGCATGGCCAACTATCTTTGAACAAAGGATCCATCATTGTGCAGTAGGGGAAGCGTGAGGAGGAGGAGAAATCACCTGAATTCCATTATAAAATTGATCAAGGTTTGAGACCTAGTAAATAAAAAGATGTGGGAAAATATCATGTTATGTGACATTCATGTCACCCAGATTAGTGTTGTAGTATTTAGGTGAGAATGGAGTAAAAGGAAACCAAGTCGATCGTTGAGGAAGTTGTTTTTGTAAACAAAACTAGGGTCGAGGAGAGGGAAGATCCTTTCCCTAAGATTTGAAGCCCCTTGAACCATCCTCAAGGATCCACACCGTCATGAAGAGAATGAGAAACATACACTAAAAGATTTCAAAAACAATGGATAAAAATCATTACCTTGAGATGATGATTTGAGAGGAAGTTGTGCTTAGGGTTACGGAAGCTTTTTTTGGAGCCATCGTGATAAAAACCTTTTAGTTAGACAAATCTCATTGAATTAAATTAATGTGTGGTATAGAGAAATATAAATCTTCACTGGAACTTTAAAGCAATTGAGAAAATTTCTAAAAATGTGAAGTGTCGATTCTCTTGTGGTCACATTTTTGTGAAAATACTGTCTCCTAAATGAAATTTACCATAAATACATTTCCTTTCCTTTCTTACATATCCCTCCAAGTTAACCCTAACATTTTGTCACATGAGAATGATGACCATTTTAAGGAAGTTAAATGTATATGCCCATTATTGATGTACCAAGCTAAAAACTTATTTTAAAAGTTGACAAATTCTACAATGGAATATTTGATACGTTCTTATGAGATGTGTCCAAATGTAGTTAGGTGTGTCCTTGTAATTAACTTTAGGAAGTGTTTGATTTTACGGTGGGGTTTTTAATGTATTATTTGATGAAATTTAGACGATGAATGCCCACATCGGTTTGAAATTTTCTCAGATTATGTCTTAAATGGTAACGAAGTACTCGTGTCCTTCTTAAATTATATATAATTTTAAGAGTAAGAATAAAATTGATAATAAAATTTTAAATAATAATCAATAAAATGAAGGAAAAATCAAAATATACTTTTACAAGGATAAAATGTGATGATGAGAATAGATAAAAATAGGGATATATATATATATATATATATATATATATATAGTAGGGAGTTGGTAAAAGGGGTAATTTAGTATGAAGACATGATTAGGGGAAGAAGATAGGAAATCATATGTTTTTATCACAAATTCAAGGGTCAAATCAAGAAAGAAGTTTAATTAATGAGTGGGTTTCCTATTGGTGGTATTTTAGTGAAATGGTGTTAATTATTTTTGAGGATGTGCCTATCTATTCTTAATCACCATTCATGTGTCCGGAATGGGTTATTGGAAAAACATATGTATGAATCCACCAAGCTTAAGAATATGGATAACCAAATTTGGACCACCCTATTAGATATGTATGAAAATGTGGAAGATTAAACAAGGCAATTAATTGTTTAGACAAACACCTAAAATGCATTTTAGAGTTTATGGATTATCATGGTTATTTTTCTATATGAATGAATGGATCAGAACATGAATTAATGAAAAATGCATGAAAAAATATGATCTCACGAAATGAAAGGATGGCCATGTAAGCTTCTATTTTGTTTTATTTTGTCTTATGGGTGTCCAATCATAGTAGGATGGTTGGCATTCTACTATCACAATGAAATGTATTTTGAGGAAGCTCAAACTTATCATCATCATTCCATTAAACATGTGGTGGGTTGTGTGGTTTTCTTCAACCGCTTTCAAAATGTGGACAAAAAATGGAAGGGGGCAACTATCCGTAGAGCTACATGTAAGTGTTAAATTGTTGAGTAACGAAATATGACATGGAAAAATACCTCAAAATGTTGGGGTTGTGAACTTCAATGATTATTTTACAATTTAGTGCAAAAAATGGATCTATTCAAAAGGATTTTGAAGAAACTTCAAGCTAATCAATTGACTTTTTTGTAACATGGTTAATTATCTTAAGAGCTATCTATTGGAATTCCTAAACTATTTTTATTTTTATGCCAAGCCTGTGTGGATTTGTGGAATGGATTTATTGGTTCCTATAGATCACTTATGAATATAGGCATCTAGTAAAGAAATCCCCAATGATGCATTTGAAAAAAACAACTTTTGTTCTCCTCAAACATCTACACGTTGGGTTGGTGAAGTGATTAGAAATATTCAGAGAATGATTATTTTGCATTTATATAAATGTCTTAAAACAAACAATCAACCTCTAAACATGACTAATCTATACTTGAAATCTATAAAACTATGAACTATAAGATGAAACAAACAACTCAATGAGCATCAGATTAGAGTAATGGCTTCTCCCATTTACCTAAAGCTTTGAAAGATTAGCAAATAACAAGTAAATAGCTCAAATATGAAATGAAATGACTCTAAAAAGACTAAAGCATAACCTAAATCAGAAATGAGATGAGAGAGAGAGAGTTCTTAGGAAAAGGTGGGAGGGGTACCCTCTATTTATAGTTTTTGGTTTTGGAGAAAAAGGTGTTTTGGATGCATGTGGGACTAAAAAGGAGTCAAAAAGGTGATTTTAGAAAAGCACATTGGGAGGTGTGAACTGGATTTGGAAGGCTAAGTGGTTATTTGAAAAGGTGAGATATTTGTTTAGAAAGTCAAATTCTCTTTAGAAAGTCAATAAGAGGGTTAATTAACCTAAACAAGGTTAATTAAAGGAAAACAAGCTTATAGAAGTTGGTTAGAGAGGGATTAACATATTTAGGGGTTTAGAAGAGGTTAGAAAGGGTGATTTACTAGCGTAGTGTAGTAAATGAACACATGAGACTAGGATAGTTAGTATGATCTTAGTAATAAGATCATGTAGACCAAATTATAGGTGTCTACATTTTCCCCTCTTTGAGGTGACGTGTGTGACGTCACTTCAAAGAAAGTAGACAAACATAAACAAGTAGAAAATTTTGAAGGGGTAGAAGAAAAATTAGTAGGATGAAGGATGCCCCCTCGAGTGTCGATGGGGTGATGGAGAACGTGATCGATGATCAAAAAAGAGAATGGAAGAAAGAAAATGTGAAGAAAGAAAGGGAGAAGAGAAAATAACAAGAAAAGGGACTTTGAGCTATCCACAAGGTATTGCTATATAAACAATTCTTATTCATCATATTGCTAGTAATCTTCATCATCGGTCCTTATTAAATATAAGCATATGATGGAAGCGTAAAATGACATGAAAATCCAAGATACAAACAATTGTCCATTCTACTAAAAATGGCCAACTCCATGCAACATACATGAATGCAATGCAATATGAGAAGCAAACAAACTCACTTAACATAGGAAATAAGTACAATCACACACACTCAAACCAACAACGTTTAAGATGGTTACACAAATATTTTGTTATCGAGTTGTAATCCCAAATGTTTTGATAAATGAAAAGGGTTGAAAATGATGCCCCAAGAAATTTGTATATGCAAGGGAAAGGATGGAGGACACTTAGGTCGATGAAAAAGTAGTGTGCATAATGAAACAATACTAGAAATTCATGCCCCAGAGTATCGATGAAGTAAGCAACATAGCTTTTGTAAATGGTTTGGAGATTTAGATGATCTGTGAGTCATTGTTTCAATACATGTGGAAATGCCAACAAGATATGAGATGAATGCCATGTGAAAGACACAAATTTCAGCTTCATAAATGAGTTGATTACCAATTTTAGTCCATTTTCAAAGTTTTCACAATTTTTTTTTTGGATTTTTGGATGATTTTATAATTTTTAAATTTTTGATCGGTCAGAAGAATTTAAGAGATGGAAGATCTCCTAAAAGCATGCAAAAATTCCCCAAGGGTGAAAAAGGGCGTCGGATATAGCAATAAAATGCCCCGGTGAGAAGAAGAACAAGCCAAAAATAATTATTTAATAAAATAATTATCGATGGGTGAAATAAAATAGAAAAAATAGAAGAAAATGAGAGAAAAAATAGCACTGGAATATTTGTAAACTACCCCAGGGTGAAGAAATGACGCTTTAGGTAGCACTTAGTGCTCCAGCGTAGTGAAAATTAGTAAAAATAATTATTTAAATATAAAAATAATCATTTGGTGAGTAAAAAGAAGTGTTAGAGTGATCATGATGGAGAAAACATGCCCCAGGGGCATCACGACAGCCTAATATACCCACCCAGGGGGTAAATCAATCATGACTAGTTCATTTGTAGTAGAGCTCTTGCAAATTTTCACCATGAGTGAGTGTGAGAGAGCATTGGAGTGAGATGGTGAGGCTACGAGTGAGGAGGAGGAGATGAAGATCACATCGGGAGTACCTTTGGGATGCAGTGGATGGACCCTACGTGAGTGCCCTATCCCTACTTTGTCCTTTTAGCATTTAATGTCATTTTAGTCATTTTTAGGCTAGATTAGGGTAAATTTGATGATGCATATGTGTGTGCATGCATGTCAAAATATGGGTATGCATATAGGTGTACCTATCAAAAAATGGGTACATGCACATGCGTATATCCATCGAAGGGGATGTGTATATGGGGGAGGGAAAATGGGGATGCGCATGTGCATGCACGTGAAGGAAAGTAGGTGCATGCATGTCAAACTAGATGCATATGTGTCTGGGTAGGTAGGGTGATAATTAGGTTAGAAAAGGGGGTGGGTACGCGTGGGGTGGAGGTGCATAGGGCATGAAATGGAGGCACACATGTGTTGGGCATGCATACACATCGAAGCAGTGTGCATGTGTCAAAGTGCATGCATGCGCAAGGAAAGTGCATAACTTACCCTTGCAAACAATTAGCCAAGTATAGATGAAAATAGACTAGGTTGTTGTAGAAGAAAGTGAAAAATTAGTATGTTAGATGAATGAAAGAAGAATTTACTAGAAAAACTAGATAGAAGTAGATAGAAATGTAACCCTAATGTGTATCATTTGTTTTGTGCATGCATGGATACTACCCATCCTTCACACCCGAGAGAGATATGGTCATCTTTGTGATAGATAGAGGCACAATTTGATGAGGAGGATCGGAAGATACTGGATATTATTTTATATGTTATAGGGCTAGCTTACGTGGCTGATATGCCATAGATTACTCTGGATCATGGCCTCCTTGATAGCCTTAGGCGAGAGAGATGGCATAAGTGAGAGTCAGTGTTTTCGGCTCCCTACTGGTGAGATCACTATCACATTGGAGGATGTGTGGTGCATTATGCGGGTCCCTATCTAGGGTGAGTTGATTCAATATACGAGTCACCAACCTGATATTGATCAGTGTATCTTAGAGCTATTGGTGTTGTTCCAATATACGCATCATGGGATGAGATATTAGACTATCGCGGTGCATAGAGGATCCCGAGCTTGATCGGGTTGTAGTTTTATCGATGGCTTTTGTCAGTGGAGTTTTACTCCCTGAAAAAACTGGAGCTTCATTTCCACTTGGCCTCATTGGAGTGATACATGGATTGATCGATGGTGAGACATATTGTTGGGGCTAGTGCATATTGGCACTTATATTGGGATTTACATTTGATTACATACTACCGTCAGAAGATGGTAGGACCTGGCCGAGGATACTTTAGATTTGGGCATGGGACCATATTGTTATTGGTCACCCTATAGGTGTATTGAGAGTTTGAGCTCCAGAGGAGCCTTCTTATGGGTTGGGTTCGATTGGGGATGACGTGTGGCCACACATGGGAGATTCATACCATTACCATCGTGAGCTAGATGATTACAATAGGCCAGTAGTAGTATGGAGGCCATACAGACATTTTAGTGGCCTCAAGATGGCCTAGAGCTCAACACAATGACAGTTGAGCACTTCATGTTGGGAAGCCACAACTATATGCGGGAGATTTATAGGGTGGATCGGTGTGACAGAGATAGTTTGGTATCACACAGGATGTACCTGGGCTAGACATGTGGTATGCTCATAGGGCCAGAGAGTACTTTGATATGGGGCCACAGATTACTAGGGATAGAGCATTGATTGAAATTTTTATAGGTGGTACCAGCTATGTGGGTACCCTTGAGATAGGTCAGAGATCGGGGTGTACCCAGAGTATGCTCCATGGTACCATGTAGTGATACCTCATCGATTGATGATTCTAGAGCTACCTATGATGTAGGAGTGAGGCACCCCTAGTGGGGCCTCCTAGTGTAGTGAGTGGTGGTGGGGGAGGTGATGGTGGTGATGATGATGATGATGATGATGATGATGATGATGATTTTTTTGATGGCGCCACATGATGGGGGTGGGGGACAGGGTCCTCACTCTACAACCACATAGAGATAGGGCCTAGGCTTAGATAGAGAGACAGGCACCTAGGGCTCCAGATATAGAGTTTCCTCTAGTAGGCATTAGTGGGGGTATATGCCCCATTACAATAGGTGTTTCCATAGAGGTCCACCACCTCATGCTCCAGGTGGTGGTGGAGATGATGGACAGCTATTTCACTTCAGCAATAGCTACATGGTGATAGCCATTAGATTACTATAGGGCAGGGAGAGAGAGAGAGGCCAGGGGCACAGGATTATAGGCCATGACAGTAGAGAGAGAGAGAGAGGGAGAGCCCAGGCCACTCGGGGTGGTGATGGTGGAGCATGATGCATGCAGCATAGGAAGCTAGAAGCAGCGTAGGGTGCTCAGATATTGAGCCTCTTACATCAGCAGCAACAAACACATACACAGAGTGTCACTACTGTACATGGGACGATTGTGGGACCAGGCTCAAGCACGGGTGTAGGGGTTTTATCATTTAGAGAGAGAGGCAGAGCCAGGTCAGACCATTACTTTGAGATAGAGATCGGGAGGCCGCACCGCTTTGAGAGGCCCATGATGATATGGGTAGATGATGAGGAGAGAGATGATCTTTGTTGTATAGGAAGCCCACTACTTTTGGGGATACAAGATGATTTAGGATATCATGAGAGCTAGTGGTGAGGCCTCGTATTACAAGGCCACCTATTATGAGTAGTCCTAGTAGGGTAGCGAGTGGGTTTACACCCTTTTGATCAGTTAGATGTGAGTAGGATAGGCTCTAGATCACGAAGGAGGTGATCGATTAGATCATCTACAACAACACTATTTGGACAACATAGGTGGGTACACACCGAGCCATCCCATCATACCACTTCATTGTTTCCTCCCAGGTCATAGACTAGTAGCCCCTGAGAGAGGGTGAGAGTCATGGTTGACTCTCTTTTTGTATAGACATATGTATGTATACATGCCTCTTATGAAGGTTGATTTTGATCGATGTATGTATTGATGTATCATGTTTTGATTATGCCTCTTGATGAAGGCTCGGTTTTGATTCATGCCCTTTAGATGGCAGATTTGTATCGATGATGTATATCTTATTTTGAGACAGAGACATTTATACATGTATATATATGGACATTTGATGGTTTATATTTGTCATGTTTTATATGCTCTTATGATGATGATTCATGTTTATAGATGTATGAGTGTATCATGATGATGTATGATTTCTCATTTCCTATGTATATTTCATGCTTAGATAGTGATGTTGTACCACATGTTTTTATATTGATGATATATCCTCAGATGATATCATATGTTTTGGACATGAGATTTTAGTTTTTATGCTAGCATTTGGGATGATACTAGATGATATTGGTGGGGGGATAGATTTGTGATCATGCAACCCCTCTTGCCCCCATTGATGATATGATATGTGATGATTAGCTTAGTATACATGCATGATGTAAAACTTAGCATTTTTGTATATATGATGTATTAGATGATGTTATATGTGATGAATGATAGATGATAGATGTGATAACAAAAGATGTGTAGTAAACAAAAAACACACAAGAAAAAGTTAACAAAACTAAACAAATATATACACTACAAAAACACACAACAAAATGCAACTAGAAATGAATTCATGAAAATCCTAACAACAGATTAAATTGGCATTCAATCTAAGTAAGTAAAATGAATCCTAATAGATGCATACATAGATGATGAAAACATAACAATATCTTACAAGTATGAAAGCTAAAAATGAACTCAATGCAACACACAATTAAATCAAACAAGATCAATCTAAGGTAAGAAAATGAACCATTTTTTAAATCATACAACATGAAAATATACTCTACAATCAAAACTATACAAACCGACAACTAAAAGTAATTAAATCACTACCTTGTTTTTGTGGGACAACATTGATATATTTTCTAATGTTTTTGGGTTATCTTGAAAGATAAGTTTTCAAGGCTATTATTCACATTGTTTTTGAGGTTTCCCTAAGACAATGTTATGAAGTTGGTGTAGCTTCATCCAAGGGGAATTTTTTGAATGTTTAGATTTTTGTGTATCTTTTTTAAATGTTTTTGTATTTTCTAAGGTCATGTTCAAAAAAATGTCTGACAAAGAAAAAAAAGTGGATGCCCCCAGCGTGATGTGGGAATATACAAAGGGTAGAATGCCATGCATATATGTATGAGAAAGTGGAATGTGAAGGTGCCCCCCAATGTTAGATGGGAATATACAAAGGCACATCCTTCACGTAGATATAAGAACAAATAAGCTAGATCATGGCTTTGCAAGATAGATTTGGTAGGGTTCTAGACCTAGCAAAGGAAACTAATCCTAGAAAGTGGTGAGAGTTACCCATCTAGATGCAAGAGTAGCTTATGACTGATGAATCCTCCTTGAGCGCCGAAAACTATTTTTCACCCAAAGACCTACCCACTGCGCCACAATTGCGTGGTTTTCACATGTGGATGACCTATTTTTTCTTTATTGTTTTCTTGATTTTCTCATGTTTTGCTTTTTTTTTTTTTTTTTCTTTTTTTTAGTTCTTATATATATTACACCATGCTTAAGCATAGAATCACTTGAGATGCATGGCATTCATAGGTTTGGAAGCTCTTCACCATCTGAGTATGCCTAGTTTATAAGCTCTGATCCATATTTAGCAACCACCACATAAGGCCCTAACCAGTTAGCCTCAAATTTACCTTTCTTTTCTCTGTCCTTGACAATGTTCTTCTGATTTTATTTTAGAACAAGATCACCTACATCAAATTCATGATGAATGATCCATTTGTTATATCCTCTTGATACTCTATTTTAGTAAACCTTTAGGTGATTAAGCGCTCTCATACGCTTTTCATCCAACAGCTCTAGCTCTAGCTTGAGAAACTCTATAGTCTTCATCCTTATCAAGATAGTCCCAGAGAGATATTCTCAAGGGGAGGAGCTCCACTTCCAAGGGTATGATGGCTTCAGTGCCATAGACTAGTGAATATGGGGTCACACCAGTAGGAGTGTGGATGGAAGTTTGATAGGCCCAAGAGGGTGGGATGTATCTGTAAGTGCCAATTATGACCAGTTTTACTTACCATTTTCTCCATGATCCATAAAAGTTTTATTGGTAGCCTTGGCTTTCCCATTACCTTGGGGGTAATAGGGGTAGACCACTTGAGTTGAATATGGAAGTGTTGACACAATGTTTTAACTATTTTATTCTTGAAGGATTTACCATTATCTGTGATAATGGCGGAGGGATACCGTAATGGAAAATGAGGTGATTCATGATGAATTTGGAAATTTTGCACACCAATGACATAAGTAAGAGGCACAACCTCTACCCATTTAGTAAAATACTCGGTGGTGGTGATAATGTGGGTATGGCCATCTGAAGAAGAAGGATGGAGCTTCCCTATGAGATCTAGGCCCCATTTAGAAAATGGCCAAGGTGTTGTGATAGGATGTAAATCTGTGTTGGCATGCATGTATCAAGTTTCCATACTTTTGGCATAGCTCACATTTCTTTACAAAATTACAACAATCTTGCTTCCATGGTGGGCCAATAATAACCCACTCTTAAGATTTCTTAGCCAAGACCATACCACTAGTGTGTGCTCCACAAATACCTCCTGTGTACTTCCTTAATAGCATGGATTGATTTAGTAACATCCAAACAATGAAGTAGATTCCCATTGTAGCCACGATGATAAAGGGTGCCTCTAGGAGGGTATAATGGGCTATATGGATGGATAAGGGATTTCTTCTTAGAATGGGTAATGTTCTGGGGAAATGTGCCATCTTGTAGGTATCTAAATATAGGGTCATACCAAGGGGAGAAGGGACCAACAATTTCACATGCCAAACAAGATTCGGCATATCATATGGGTACTCGTAAATGCTCTATAAAGAAGGGAATTTTACTTTTTCCACGAGGTGGAATGTAAAGAGATCGATAGTAGCCATAACATCTGTTGATCTATTATGTGACCTTGGTTTTTTTCAAAGATAATGTGTAAAATATTCCTTCAAGGTTTCAACCAATTTCTTGTATGGAATAAGCTTTTCATCTTTAACCTTATACTCATCATTAACTTGTTTAATAATAAGTTGGGAGTCCCCAATGACTCGTAGTTATCTGATATTCCAAGTGATAGCCAACTTGAGGCCAATAATGAGTGCCTCATATTCTATAATGTTATTAGTGCATGGGAATCCCAAATGGAATGCTCTTGGAATAACCTCTCCTGTGGGAGTGATGAGCACCACTCCTGCTCTGATCCGTGGAAGGTGAATGATCCATCAAAATGGACTTGCCACTCTATAGACTCTTCAACATACATCATGGATGCATCTGGCAGATCCAGACACAAAGGTTCCATCCTGGTAGAGGAGCTTCTTCAACTGATCAGCCAATACATGTCCTTTTAATGACTTTTGGTTTACAAACTCAATATCAAATTCACTTAGGAGAATGATCCAATTAGCCATTCATCTGTAAGGGTGGGTTTGGATAAAAGGTATTTGAGAGGGTCAACTTTGGATATTAGCTTGGTCTTATTGTTAAGGAGATAGTGGTGTAATTTTTGAAAGGTAAAGACAACTTGCTAGGAAAGCCTTTTCAATCTGTGGGTAATTTAGTTCATAGGAAATCAAGGTGTGACTAAGGTAATAAACTTCCCTTTCTCTATGGTCTAGGTCATATTGGGCAAAGTAGTGCACCAATAGAAAATTGGGTAGCTGAAATGTATAATAGGAGAGGTTCCTAGGGTAGGTGGCATGAGTACGGGTGGGTTGACAAGGTATTGTTTAAGTAGTGCAAATGCCTTTTTGATTTGGTCCCCTAGTTGAATGTAACATCCTTTTTGAGGAGATGTGTAAATGGGTGGCACTTATCTGCAAGATGTGAAATAAAATGATGATGGATTTCTGTATCTTTCCTTGTAAACTTCTTAGTTGTTTGAGATTTGTAGGTGGAGGCATTTATGTGATAGTTGTAACCTTTGCAGGATCTACCTCTATTCCTCTCTGTGAAATGATGAAACCTAGGAGCTTTCTTAAAAAAATGCCAAAGACACACTTCTTAGGGTTCAAACATACTTTGTAATCTCGGAGACATTGAAAAATATGTCTCAACACTTCAGGGTGCTCTCCTCTACTTTTAGATTTTGCTAAAATATCATCAACGTAATCCTCCATGATGTCATTCATCATGTCATGGAAGATGATTGTCATTGCACGTTGATAGGTGGCCCCGACATTCTTGAGTCTAAAAGGCATGACCTTGTAACAAAATGTCCCCAAGGGGTGATGAAAGTTGTCTTATGTTGATCTTCCTCTGTAATTGGATCTGGTTATAACTGAAAAACCATCCATTAAGGATAACATTTCATAACCAAGTGGTAGAATCAACAATCATATCAATATTAGGCAAGGGGAAGTCATCTTTGGGACATGCTTTATTGATGTCATGGAAGTGGTGTAGATCCTTATGCCAACGACTTCTTTTGAACTGGGACTATGTTAGATATCCAATCGAATAGTCAATGGGTTTAATGAAATCAACAACTAATAACTTTTCAAGTTCTTCTTTGACAAGTAGTGCAATTTTGGGATGCATCTTTCTCAACTTTTGCTTGATGGGTTTGGCATCTGGGTGCACAATGAGGTTGTGCATGACTAATTATGGGTCCAAACTAGGCATATCTATGTATGACCATGCAAATATATCTGCATATTCTCTTAATACTCCACAAAAACCTTTTGTTCTTGAGCTGAGAGTGAAGCTCCCAACTTTATCATTCTAGGTTCCTCTTAGAGCCAATGTTGACACTAATGATCATTTCTTCAACAAGCATTTTAGAAGCATCTCCATCCATGTAGGATCAAGGAGGAAGAGTAAGATCAACCTCCTTAGGTGGCTCATCATCATCTTTGAATGGATATACCATTTTTCTATAGGTTCTTCATTTTGTTTATCTACTAGTGCCTTCAAAAAAAGTTTGTCACTATGAGACTTGTGTTTATTCTTTCCACAAGGCTTCTCTGAAGCATTCTTACTCTTTCTTATGACCTTCTTATTCAAGCATCCACACATCTCTGCCTCTTCTCCAAAGTATGCATGCAGGCATCTAGTTGAATTGAAAATCCTTTCTTGTGATCCCAGTTGGAATAAATCCCTGAGTCCCATGAATTCTACAAATGCCTCATCATTCTCAAAGAAATGATTGGCACGTGAAATTGTTGATCCCAATCTACAAGTTTGGGATATACAAGGGTTACTTGGAAATTGGTTTGAGGATTGGATCTGGATAAGGTAAAAATAGCTGAATCAGGGAATAGGTTAGTGGAGGAAAGATCCTCGTAGAGGCTACATTGGGAATTTACGTGTTATCGAATGAGATGAGTCATCCTCATGTTCGGAAGAGGTGGCATCGATCTCAAAGGGTGGATCATCATGAGGTCTTATTCCAAGACCATGTTTGTTAGATTTGAAATGAGGGATAGGAATGGGTTCTAATCGTCCTTGTGCATTGATACCACATCCAAACCCATTGTAACCCATGATGTACATCATACGGTGGCCTTTGATATACTATGGGGCCTGATGGCATGAAGCCATGGTACCTTCAAGTACCTGCTAGTGGGATCTTCTAACATCTTTTCCTAGATAGGAGACCACTAGGGATGAACTTCTCTAGTGGTTTAGGGAATTTATCCCAAGTGCTCTTGAACTGAAAGTAAGGTTTACCATGTGTCTGGGTGACACTGATAGATCTGATATTAATAAGGCTTGTTGAAGAGTGAATTTTCACTGGGCCATACTTTGCAGATGTTGCCTCCCATGATGTAAAAGGGTTGACCAATGAAGGAAAGTTTTGATTACAAGGAGTGAGTGAATCTGGATCCACACGTTCCTTGATAGCTTTTGTTTGTAAAGGAGATAACAATATCTCGTAGAAGGGCATTCATAAGTTGCACAAGAAAAACTGTGTAATGCCCTACAATGCGTGAATGGTTTTGGATCACCCTGAATGGTGACTATCTATCCTTCATGGCACATCTTGATACACTGATGGAAAGTTGAAGGAATGGCTACATGGCATGGATCCATGGGTGCCCTAAGAGCATGTTGTATGGAAGATCCAAGTCAAGGACATGGAATGTTGTATCATGACAAGTCGGCCCTACTTCCATCGGAACTACTATAGTACTTGTTGACTCACGCTCCTCATTATCATAAGTTGTGATTGTAATAGTTTTGGCCCCTAGATCCATTTTTGAATGGCCTAGCTACTTAACCACTTCAAAGTACAAATATTTAAACTGGATCCACCATCCACAAGTACTCTCTTGATCTTATGATGGGTAATAACCACTTCTAAGTATAGGGGTAAGTTGTGCTCTGGGTCATTACATGGGATTGCAGCATGATCAAAAGTGATATGATCATTTGGAATCAAGGTGTGAAATCATGGCTTGAAGGTGTGTGGGATCTACATCTATGGAGACTCCCAAAACTCTGTAAGTGTTTTATACAATATGTTTTTATGAGCAAGTAGAGATTTTGAGGAGATCTAAGATCGATATCCTAGTGGGTGTCTTCTCTAACTATTCTATTATTATATTGACCTTCCTTCTTGAGGGATAGGTAGGGGATCTGGTATGATCAAAAATGAGCGTCGTCACGTCCCTACTGCACAATTTTTTTCTAAGATCCTAATAGTATTGACTTGTTCATCAGATGAATGGATACATCCTATGAGGGAGTCAAAGGGACTATCATTAGTTGGATAAACATAAGCAGTAGTCCTATAGTCATTGGAAGTTTTTCCATGATCTGGCTTCTTGTTCTTCTTATCTGCATGGTTAGGAAAGGGCTCTTTGAAGATACCCATTTTCTCATTTGGACCTTGTCTGAGTCAGGGGGAGAATCTATGGTGATTTTCCCTCTTTGATGAGGTCTTGTATATAATGTGTAGTCTCAAGCACCTATCTATTTTGTGTCCTTTAACATGATGGAAATCATAGTACTCATGCTCTTTGAACCAACCGGGTTTTGGAGCATCTCTTTGGATATATGGTACATTGTGGTTGGGTATTGCACCATGTTTACATCACATCTAACTATTTAAGTATAGTGATAGTGATTCGATTAGAGGTGTAAACATGTACGTTTGGTGGGTGCCTTTGGGTGAGGTCCTTGTGAGAGCTTTAAAAGTGGACCAGTTTGTATGGTTTGGACTCTTTTGGAGTCCATAATGCCATCACCAATGACATGTTTTTTTTTGTTGAAGAATTTTGGTTTATCTAAGGGTTTTGCTTCATGTTTGTCTTTGATGACCGGTTTAAGTGTACCCTTTGTGATGAGAGCCTTTTGATTTGACTACCCTTCTCTATAACTTCTTGAAGTTAGAGCCACAAGTGCATTTGTAAATGGAAGGCTATCTCTGGGTTTAGGTTAGGAATGAATATGCTTACTAGTTATTTTTTTACGGTAAGGCACATGGGAAAATGACTTTCCAACCCATGCCATCATTGTAAGAAGCTCACAAAGGTCTCATTGGGCTTTATTTTGCATTGCAAAGGTCATTCATTGTGATATCATTCTCCATGTTGAAGGAATAATGTCACACAATTTTTTCCGCTAGGGTGGGCCATGTTGTAATGGATCCCTTGGGTATACTAAAGAACCATTCTAATGCCAGTGCTCCTAGGCTGCATGAGGGAAGAGTCGTATTAAGAAATTATCATTGTATGTGACCTCTTGACAAGCCATATAAAATTCCTTGATGTGATCATGAGGATCACCTTTGCTTTTATATTTATCAAACTTAGGAATGGAAAAATGCTTTGGGAAGGGTTGTTGCAACATGTCCTTATCGAAGGGGTAAGGGCATAGTTCTTCATATAGGTACTTCCTACTTGTGTCCTATGTTTCCTTCTGTAGTGTAGTAAGTGTGTCCTTCATTGATTGTAATTCTGTTGAATGAGTTGTTCTTTGGTAGGTGATATTGGTCTATTTACCTTAGCCACTTTAAAAGTTGTGTCATCATATGGATCAAAGTGGAACTCACTAGATTTGGTTTTGAGTTTGTCTTTATGCACGTTCCTACTGAAGAGCCTAAGTTTGCTAATTTTTGACTTAGTTTCAATATTTTCTTTTGAAGGATCTCTTCTTCAACTAAAGGATCATCTTCTTCATCAAACTTAGGAGGTGGTGAGGCTTTTGCACTTATGCTCAATCTTCACTTTACATGTGAAGCCTTATAATAAGGTCATCTTTGTGAATCACCAATTGGTTTTGATGGGTCTCCTTCAATGGTGTTGTGATGTTTTCCAGGAAGTAGAAGCATACCCTACATCAAAGGGTTATCCATGTCTAAGAGGGATGTTCATTCTTCCATTTTATGATTAATGATCTTAGTCTCCACTTCACGTTCTTGTGGAAGCTTAGCCCCTAATTCTAAGACTCTTGTGAGTACTTGATCTGTTATAATAAAGGAGCTCATCAAATCGACCTAGGTCTAACTTATGTTGTTCTTAGAAGAATCAGATTCTTCTCCACTATGATCAATCAATGGACTTTATGTCTTTGACCTGTGAAAAGAGAGGTGCTAAGTTATTTCCACTAAATGGGAAGGATTCAAAAGGATTTTCTTCTAAGTCACACTCATTTGGTTTAGATGCCATTTTTGTGATTTTAGGCATTACTAGTCAAAGTTATACTAGGTTTTGTCTAAATGCCTTCAAATTTGTATGAAACCTAGGTGTATGTTGTGTAAGTCATTTGATGAAATGTCAAAATATCCTAGTGTGTTCTAGATGTAATGTTATGTAGTCATTTTATCATTCAAAGAACACTCATATGAACATTTAAATCAAACAATCACTCAAATTGTCATTTAGCAAGACTATACCCTAAACTATGATTCCAATGAAGGGTTCAAAGTGGATAGTGACAATACCCTATTAATATATAGGTCGAGTTAGAATACCAACAAGGCCTAAATATCAAAGTGATATTGACGTGATCTCTCCATGAGATATACTAAGACTAGTTTAAATGCCGATGAAACCTAAGTTTTTTGAAAAATGGAAGTTGCGAATGTGTATAGTGTAACAACACTATCTTGATACATTAACCTAGCAAGAAAGGTGTTAGTATCAAGATGATGTCATCATGGTATATATATAAGGCAATATCGACACTCTCAAAAGACTTAGATGATGTTGGAACTGAAACTAAGTATGAGTATAGCAAGAAGTTCTTAGTTGTGTGAGCAGCGTAACCATACAATAAAGGGACTTATACCAAGTTCTCACAAAATTGAAAACATGATGTAAGTACCAAAATTGTAGGGCTAGAATGCGAGAAAAAATAAAAACTTAAGGAGAAATAATGATGAACCAAAATCGTAGTAATGAAGATGATCTTGAAATCAAGATCAAAGGACTATCAAAAGACACAGAAAATGTACTTGCACACTTTAGACGTTTAACAACCCAGCCATAAACATGGATGGGTGTAAATGGACAAAAAAGTGGTGAATATTGTCTTTGATAAGACTCACGGGTATGCTTCCTTCTCACCCCAAATGGGTAGTGAGAATGCAAGGGTATAGATCAAAAGATGAAAATAAACTAAGCACCACTTGGGAAGAGTTTGCCTCTGTCGAAGGTGAGAAAGAAACTAAGCTAAGTGAGACGTCGTTTAATTTCGTGATGAAAGACACTTAGATCTAACTCAAGTGGACTCTTTCCTTGTTTGAAAAACAAGGTTCAGACTCCAAGTAAGTCGTCACTTCGTGATGGCTTGACAAGATGTGAAATGGACTAGCAAAGTGGGCTCTAAGACAAAATGGCTTTCCTAATAAGATCACTCAACTAGGTGTCACAAGTTGTCTAAATGTGAGCTCGATTTACCCAAAGAGTCACACTGACTAATTTGGGAGTATCTTGGCTTTACTTTACCCCCTTCAAATATGATGAGAAATAAATGCATTCATGTGTATTCTCATTGGGGTCGTGATATAGAACAACTTTGACTCTAACTTGCAATGTAAAATCTAGTCAAGTGGGTAAGCGAGCGCTTCTGTTTCATCCACGAGGTTACTCAGTGGTGGATTACTTTAGGGTTCTAGAACCACCCCCATTGTTGTAGCTTAAGGCATTATGCCAAAGGGGTTATGTTCTAGTTGAGTGGATAGGGACGTACCCTTTTTGAAACCTGCAATACAGTGTGATGTGGAGTGGTGTGTTTTTATCTTTCTTAACTTAATGTGGTTTAAGTAGCACACCATTTGGAAACCTACATATGAAAAACATGTATTAGAAGGTTTCTTTTTTTTGTGACTCCTTTCTTTGACAAGTGTTAGGCCCTACATGTATGGAGTTAGTAATTTTCCACCACAAATAATGATATCAAGAAAGAGAGTTTGTGTGTTGCTTTTTGATTAAAAAGCATGAAGGAAGAGCATACACAACACATGGAAACTCCACTAAAACAAGCCTTATGGAAAATAATTTA